>CM076575.1:228709885-228991861 GCA_034641835.2 Pinus albicaulis
TGTTGATGCCCTTCAGAGTACACAGAGTTCTTTGGTAAGGGGAAACATAGAAATAAACCCTTCAATCTGTCGCTGCGACTGCATCTCCATTCCCCTGCTCTATTATTCTTCAAATCTTTCCACCACATTCTTCCGCCTGCTTCATCCCCTCGGGGGTCAAACCGATCTGGTAATCCGGAAGTGCGCGTGTTCATTGAATCATTCAGGTTTCCATCGCTTTCTCAGTTTCTTGGCCTAAGGAAGTCCTTGCTGGTCCGTTCTTAACTTGCAGTTGTTTCTTCTTGTGCTCTGAATCCAGTATGGATAGATAAACCGTGTGTTCAATTTACTTCCCTAACTAATTAATAACCATATTTAATCCTATGGTTCATAGTGTTTCAATCGTCTAACATGAACATCAACGGTACATAATGGTACAAGTGGCACTTTAAGTGGGTTGTTTTCAAATAAGAACGCTTTACAGCGTAAATATATGTGAATGTGTACATGTGGTGTGAGAAAACCTACAAAGATTTAATACATTATCTCTTTCAAAAATTAAATGTTAAAACATAGTTTAAATTATAAAGATAATCAATTATGTTTTATTTCAATTTTTAGGTTTTCTTTTAAAATATATTATTATTACCATGAATATATAATTCTTACAAATATTAAATTACAATTTAAAAAAAATATATTTAACTTACTTTTCGAAAATTTATATAATATAGATGAAAACTTAAATTTACAATCAACTTAAATTAAAAATCTATTAAATATAATAAAAAATACTTAAAATAAAATAAAATTCAATTCTAATTAAAAATAAAAAATGGTTAAGAGGATTGGTTTCCTACTAAGAAGCCATACATTCAAAACAGAGGGGGTAGAGTATGTATGCTACTAGGAGAGCGAGTCACTTGTCCTACAAAGAAAAGAGTCTCACACACCAACTTGAGTCTCACACACCAATTTAATGTCTAGTTTAACAGTAACTTTAAAATCGGATAACAATAATATATAAAAACATAACACTTTTATCATATTTTTAAATAATTAATTTTTTATTATAGCATTATAAATTTAAACTAAACATCTAGCCATACATTCTAAAACCTTATATAATAAAAAAAAAAAAAAAAATATTAAAAAAAGTCACCAATATAAAACTATTAAAAAAATTCTCATAACTATTTCACACAAAACTACTAAAAAAAATCTCACAGCTATCTCCAACAAATCTTAACATTCTAAAAAAAATTATACGAACAGAAAAAAAATCAAAATTATAAAATTATTTTTAAATATTATTTAAGATATAAAATTATCTTAAAACAATCTAACAAATATAAAACTAAAAAAAATAAAAAATAAAAAGGAAGAGCGAATCGTAAATGAGATGAATTTGCACGTATACTTAAATGTTCCATGTTTATCATCCCCGTCGAAAACAATTAATAGTATCCAAATAACCGTCGTTAGGGGACAGGCTGCATTGGGTGGGGACAGGCTGCATTGGGTGCGAGTGCGGTGCACTCTGCTTATATTAATGTAGAGTAAAAAACAGGGTAGAGTTCGAAATTAGTTGTCCACGACCATGCAACCTAAATTAAAAAAAAAAACCTCAGAACTTAAAAAAATATAAATCTAATTTATAACGGAAAAAAGGGACTAATCTTAATGAAAGGGTATAATTAATGGTCCTGTGTATACAGTTATCTTCTGTTGTATAGGAGTAATTTACGATCCCTCCCCAAATAATTAATAGTATGGAGTTGTTGTTGGGGGAGAGGATACACTGGGTGTGCGGGTTTCCATATAGGTGTCTCAGCTCAACTACCTACTTCGGGTTCATATGATTGTGATCGTACAGATGCGAAATTAATGGAGGGCGGGATAGTACAGTTGCCGAGGATCATGGAACCTTGTCCCTTCGCTCACCCAAGAGATTATTCCTCATCACCATACATATATATCTGTGAGTCTCTCTACAGCCTAACCACAGGTCTTTGAGAAATATATAAACAAGGGTGGCTGCAAGGCAGCTAGTCCCTGCCTTGAGCCTGAGGAGCCAGGAGGCAAACACATTTAGAAATCAGAGCCTGACCCAGGAGGCAAAGACATTCAGAAACCGTCAAAAATCTCAGTGACAATAGCTTGGCTTCTGACTGTGAGCTTGTCTCCCAGTTCCAGCAAAATGTTGAACTAAACGAATAGATGTTGCGTTCCTTTGTTGAAGGCAGCAGGAAATCCGACAATTGTGCACCGAGGTGAAGCCAATTAAATAGATATACAATAAATATTGCATCGTATATTTCTTATGACTGGTCAGGCAAGGCACACATTCAGAAATCAACCAGGAGGCCAACACATTCAGAAATCTCAATAACAATAGCTTGGCTTCTGACTGTGAGCTTATTTCTGAGTTCGAGCAGAATGTTGAAATGAACGGATAGATGTTGCGTTCCTTTGTTGAAGGCAGCAGGAAATCCGACAATTGTGCACCGAGGTGAACCCAATTAAATAGATATATAATAAATATTGCATCGTATACTTCTTATCACTCGTCAGGCAGGCGGTTCTTTAGTCGACTCAGATTTTGGAGTACCCACGGAAGCCCATATTTTGTGACGGTCAAGTGCTTTAGCAACCTGCAATTTGTGCAAGTAAACCACTAAATTAGTCACAAAATTTCAGGTTATGGAAATATTATTAATCAACTTTTCAGGATTTTGGGATTTACCTCTTGCTCCCAATCACAGCGATATGTGATGATTGCTAAAACAAGTGTTTGAACCGATGTCCACCGAGAATCTACAAGGTGGTTTACAGCGGGTCTGGTGGCAATCCATTAATATGAGGAATAACATGTGATCTACACCAATAAGATACTCGAGATATGAACTTAAAAGGTTGAAGAAAGACAAAAATATGAAGATGTGAATAACATAGAGATGTCTACTGGTAAGGTTCTTTACATAATTTAGAGTTGCACATAACTATAAAAACTGAAGATCTTTTCCTTTGTAATTGTTTTATTAGTCCCACTAAAACTAGATTCATTATTTGTGTCATGGTAAGATTAAACTTACTTGAGAGTACTGGGTGCACGTTGTTAAAGAGGATGGTGAATGAGAGCAAGTCCATGAATTTGGATACTCGATACTGCCTCTATGATGATTGTACTGTTTGTGAATATAACAGCAAAATCATCACCGAAGAGGAAAATGAGAACCCAAAATACAAGACCTATAACACAAGAGCAAATTTTACCTCCAAGCTCATTAGCAACCTGTACCCTGTAACATTGTGATTAAAAAAAAAAGGCAAATTGAGTCAGATTGACTTTCTTTCTATAAACACAGGAAATATACTTATATGGACACCAGCATGTACCCTGTGGCAGCGAGAAAGGCAAAATTAAAATTCAAGATGCAAACCCAAAATTCTACAACCATGAGAAGAAGCTCTAAACATACTGCCAAAATTGTTTAAAACATTAGTGATAACACAATTCTTGGAAATTATTGGCAATAACAGAAAAATAAAACTATTAAATTTAAATTATTAAATTAAAATAAGATAATTAATTGTATACACCAATTAATTCAATGGATATATAATACCCATATATAATTAAAACCTAGTCTAGAGATAATCACTTATATAATTAAAGCCTAGTCTAGAAATAATAACGTAAAGAGAATAGGTGGGATTTTAAAAGTAATTAACTAATAAGACATGCCATGCAAATTAAATATTAAACGTGATATAAATAATTACAAATGAAGCTAATAAAGCTAAAAGAATGTTCTGGAATCTTTTAGTTGTAGGTGAATAAGAAAAATGAAAAGAGCTTTATGTTTAAAAAAAAAAATTTAGTTTGTTGAAATAAAATGTTTATTTGAGATATCGGATGAAAAGTACCTTTAAAAAATCTGCATGTATTACACTGCCCAGGATTGCCCATATATTACACGTGCCCAAGATTGCCTTTAGTTAAAAATGATAGCATGATATTACACTGCCCAGGATTGCCGATGTATTACACGTGCCCAGGATTGCCGATCGTTAAAAATGATACCAGGGTTGCTTCTGTTTCATTCTCTGTGAATGCACATGCACATCAAAAGGACTCTCGTAAGCTCTCTCTATAGATTTATGTTTAAAAAAACTATATAGCCACTTATCATATGTTTTTCTACTTTGTTGAAACAAAATGTTTATTTGAGATATCGGATGAAAATAAAGTTTAAAAAATCTGCATGTATTAATAATTACACTACCCAGGATTGCCCATGTTTTACACATGCTCAGGACTGCCTTTCGTTAAAAATGATAGCAAGATTGCTTCTGTTTCATTCTCTGTGAATGCACCTGCACATCAGAAGGACTCTCGTAAGCTCTCTCCAGAGCCATAAAATGATAGCAAGATTGCCTTGTTGAAATTACTCTCAGCGCTGCTCAGTACAGGAGGCAGCCACCTTCCAGTTTTGGGTGCAGAACTGTGCAGCTGAGCCGCTTACCATTTTTGTCTGTGCAGTCAACCTCAGCGCAGTAATTTTTCGATACGGAGAAATTGGAGCAGCCCGGACTTGAAATTTCAATGAAGCAGATTGAAAGAAAATCCCGCATCACACTTTTTCCGTACAGGATCGCCAAAAATCGGACCCGGGGAAATTTATGAAGCGGATTTAATAAAAATCCCGCATCACAATCTTGCTGACATCAACAATCACCTTTTGGCACGCGGAATTTTCATGAAAAAGGGTTAATTCCTGTTTGGCGTCCGGGTCATTACATGGTCAAAGCTTGTTTTAATATTTGGTTGTTTAAACGTCATGTGAACAATCCCTTTATATATATGTTTTACATATATATATATATCAAACGTGCATTGGAAAAGGAAAGGGCCGTGGGCCATATTCAAAACTTTGATTTTAGTTTTTTTTTATTGTAAGTTTTTAAAGTAAGTTTTTATTTTAAAATAGTTTTTTTTATATAATGAAAAAAAGTGCTGAGGCATATTGAGTTAAAAAAAAGGACCCGTGAGTTCGTATTGTAAGTTTTTATTTCTCACATAAATATAAGTAAAAGACTTGGAGATACACATGCGTAGTTCAGCTTGTAAGTTTTTTTTTACACACAAGCACAGTTGTAGTAGATTTTGGAATGGCATGAAGCAGTTGCATTCATTTTTGAAGAGACAGAAAGTATTTTTCTGTGAGTGAATTTTTAAAGAGTGAGTTGTGTTTTTGAACCGTGTTTTGAAGCAGTGTTATTTCAGACTTTCACGAGGTGATTTTGTAACCAAGTTTTTGAAGTTTAATGAAATAGTTTTTACAGTGAAAACTCTGTCTCCAGTGAAGAAATTTTTTTTAATATTTTCTCTGTGTTGAAGAAGGGGAATTTTATTCTCCATTGTTGTTCTGGAATTTTAAATATTCCAACATGGTATCGGAGCTAGTCTAGGCTCTTTGAAGATCAAAGAAGCTGAAGGAAAGGAGTTCCTTGTTGCAGCAGCTTCTCCAGCAGTGTGAAGACTCAGCCAAAGAATCCAAAGGTATTTCTCTATACAGTTTTTTGAGTTACTGTTGCAGAACAATGAGCTGTTTTATATACACAGTCAAGTTTTTTTTAATCATAGTTAAGAGTGCAGTATGGCTGGAGCCAGCACTAATATGGGTATGCGAAATATCCATCTCCCAATGTTTAATGGGAAAAATTATGACCACTGGTCAATAACTATGAAAGCTTTATTTGTCTCCCAAGACTTATGGGAATTTGTTGAGGATGGCTTTGAAGAGCCAGAAAATGCAGAAGAGCTTGATGACTACACTCAAGCAGAAAGAGAGTTGTCGAAGAGCAATAGGGAAGAAAGACTCAAGGCTCTCTTCCTTATTGTATAAGCAAGGCATGAGAGTGTGTTTTTCCAAGGATAAAGTACAGCCCAAGAGATCCGCAGAAGCATGGACAACTCTCAAGATAGCCTATCAAGGCATGGAGAAAGCGAAGACAACAAAACTTCAGTTGCTAAGAAGAGACTTTGAGACTCTCTGTATGAAAGAGTCAAATACTATTGACTCATTCTTCACTTATGTGATTGGAATGGTCACACAGATAAGGTCTCATGGAGAGACTCTTGAAGACAAGAGGATTGTGGAGAAACTCTTGAGAATTCTACCCTCAAGATTCGATGTGATTGTCACCACCATAGAGGAGACTAAGGATCTCATGAACTTTTCAGTGGATGAACTGCATGCATCACTGATGACCCATGAGCAGAGATTGGGTAGAAGTGAAAACTCATCTCTAGAGCATGCCTTTAAGACCCAAATGTCTTTCGAAAGAGGAAGAGGGCAAGGTAGAGGAAACAAAAGAGGAAGAGGCAGAAGCCAAAATAGAGGTGGAAGAAATAGTCCAGCAAACACTTAAGGAAGGGGCATCAATCCAAATCAGCATCAAGGCCAAGGCAGTAACCAGCAAAGTGGTCAGTAGAATGCTCAAGGACAAATGTATGATAAGTCCAATGTCCAATGTCACTATTGTAAAAAATATGGACATTATGGTAATGAATGTAGAAAGAAGCAGCATGATATGGGAAATAGAACAAATGCAAATTTTACTAGAGAAAATATTAGCTAAGACAAATTATTTTTAGCTTGTAATATGGCTGAAGAAAAGAATGAAGACTTATGGTTTTTAGACTCCTGTTGTAGTAACCATATGACATGAAACATAGCAATGTTTTCTATGCTAGATGAGAGTGTGAAGTCACAAGTCACACTAGGAACTGATAGCAAAGTCTCTGTTATGGGAAAGGGTGATGTAAATGTTTTAACAAGGAAAGGTGCAAAGGAATCCATAGCAGTTGTCTATTATGTTCCAGGAATGAAGTGTAACTTCTTAAGTATTGGACAAATTTGTTCAAAAGGGGTACAATGTGTTTTTTGAGGATGATGTTTGTTCCACATGAATAAAACCACCCAAAGAACAATGTATCAGCCGAAGTGAAGATGACAAGGAACAATGTTCCCTCTTAGAGAGCAGATCTGAAAATGAAGAGAAGATAGCAAAGAAGGGCAACCTAGACTATCCAAAAGCGAACCAAATAAATGAAATTGGTTGTGGCACTTGAGATTTGGAGTTCTCTAACTTTGGAGGTCTTAATTTGTTGAATAGAAAGGAATGGTAAGGTTTACCATTGATAGAGAAGCCTGACAAATTTTTGTGAAGGCTGTATTCTGGGAAAGCAAAAACAAACACGAGAAAGTTTCCTTCCGGAAAAGCATAAGGGCAAAGGCACCCTTAGAGATTGTCCACTCGTATTTATGTGGACCGATGTAACCCATCGCTTGCTAGCAAGCCACTACATGTTAACATTCATACATGATTTTACAAGAAAAACTTGGGTTTACTTTTTGAAAAACAAAAGTGAAGTGTTTGAAAGATTTTGCAATTTCAAAGCACTTGTGGAAAACCAAAGTGGGCTGCACATCAAAGTTCTAAGGACTGGTAGAGGAGGTGAGTGTATCTCTAAAGATTTTCTACGTTTTTGTAGAGAAAATGGTATTCATAAGCAGTTTACAACTATATATACTCCACAGCAAAATGGAGTAGCCGAAAGGAAGAATAGAACCATAATGGACATGGTGAGGAGTATGCTAAAGGCAAAGCATTTGCCTAAAGATTATTGGGCTGAAGCTGTACATTATGCAGCATACATTTTGAATAGGTGTCCTACAAAAGCAGTTATGAACAAAGTGCCGGAAGAGGAATGGAGTGGCACAAAGCAAGGTGTCACACACATGAAGGTTTTTGGATGTGTGGCTTATGCACACATTCCAGATCAGCTAAAGAAGAAGTTGGACAGCAAGGGGGAGAAATGTGTTTTCATTGGATACAGTGAGGAATCCAAGGCTTACAGTTTATACAACCCATCCACCAAGAAGTTTATTGTGAGCAAAGATGTTCAGTTCATTGAGGAGGACGCTTGGGATGGAATCATAGAGAAAACAATGAATGTTAAACACTCTTTATCTCATGATGAAAATGATGATGAATTGGCTGAAATACATCCCCAAACAGCAACACCATCATAAGAGCAGAAAAGCACACCCTTGAGGAGAAATGAAGGTGCTTCTCCAAGCACACCACAAGGAGGAAATACAAGTGCTTCTTCAGGAATTTGTACACCTAATGAAAGAGGTAAGAAGTTCAGAAATTTGAATGACATATATGCACAAGAGGCAGCAAATGAAGGCATCAATTCTTTGTTTTCTTTATATTGTCATGTTGAAGACCCTATCCACTTTGAAGAAGCCATTAAGGATAAGAAATGGATAGAAGCTATGGATGAAGAGATAAATGCCATAAAAAGAAACAAGACATGGGATTTGGTTGAACTCCCAAAAGGTAAAGATGTCATTGGAGTTAAATGGATCTACAAGACCAAGAGTAATGCTGAAGGAAAAATAGAGAGACACAAGGCCAGACTTGTTGTCAAGGGATATAAGCAGAAGCATGGGATAGATTATGAGGAAACTTTGCACCGAAGCTGCTAGAATGGAAACCGTGAGAGCAAAGGCCGGCCCATAGCAAAGATGTCAGGTTACCAAATGGACGTGAAGTCAGCATTCCTAAATGGAGTGTTAATGGAAGAGGTTTATATTGAACAACCTGTAGGCTATGAAAAGAAAGGCCAAGAGCACAAAGTGTGCAAATTGAAGAAAGCTCTTTATGGGCTAAAGCAAGCACCAAGAGTGTGGTACAGTAGAATAGATTCCTATCTACTGGAAAATGGATTTGAAAAATGTGAGGGAGAACCCACCCTTTACATTAAAGAAAAAGATGGTAAAATGCTAATTGTTGTGTTATATGTTGATGATGTTATTTTTACAGGTAATGATGATTGCCTTGCTGAAAGTTTTAAAAAGGTCATGAAAGAAGAATTTGAATGACTCCGATATGGTTTGTTGAAATACTTTAGAATAGAAGTAGAACAAGATGAAAATGGGATTTTATCTCATGTGCAAAATATGTTAATGAAGGTGTCGAAAGATTTAATATGCAGAGAGCAAAGTCACGATCACTCCCACGCTGATGGGATTAAAACTCATATAGGAAGACAAAGAAGAAGGGATTTTGGATCCTAGCTTGAAGCAGAGGCATAGTTGGCAGCCTCATGTATTTGACTCAGAACTTAGGTTCACATAATGCATGTCATAATGATCAGATTATGAGGCTAATGGATGCACATTGGCAAAGAAGAGAATTTTGAGGTATGTTAAAGGTACAAAAAGATTTGGTATTTTGACATACTGGCTTCAAAATGTTCATATTTAGTTGGATACACTGACATTGATTGGGCTGGAAGTGTAGATGATCGGAAGAGAACTTCTGGTTATGTTTTTCACATGGGTTCAAGAGCCATTTCATGGGCTTCTAAAAAACAACCCATTGTAGCACTGTCTACAGCAGAAGCAAAATATGTGGCAGCTACAGTAGCAGCTTGTCAAGCAATATGGATGAGGAGGATGCTAAGAAGTTTGTGCCAAGAGAAGACAAAACGAGCAATGATTTTTTTTGACAATAGCTTAGCTATTGCATTATCGAGTAATTATGTGTTTGATAAGAGAACGAAACACATTGACACAAAATTTCATTACATCGTAGAATTTAATTAGTGCTGAATGTGAAATTGTTTTGAACACCGGCAGAACTCGGGGAGCAAGCCATGTACATTCTAACCAAGCCATTGGGGCGTAAGAGTTTTGAGTTTTTAAGGAAATGTCTAGGTATGACTGATAACCCGGTAGTTGAAATTAAGGGGGAGTGTTGAATACTCTGGGTCAATGCCAAGACAGAGGCAAACATCGCCCAGCTTTTGGGTGTGAATCGTGCAACAGCCGCTTACCATTTCGTCCAGGCAATAACCTCGAACATAGCTTTTTGGATACTGAGAAATTGAGCAGCTCGGACTTGAAACTTGTACCTGCTATTGAGAAAGAAAATCCAAGATCACACTTTTTCCACAGATTCCCAAAAATCGGCCCCGGGGAAATTTATGAAGCGGATTTAATAAAAATCCCGCATCACAATCTTGCTGACATCAGCAATCACCTTTTGGCACGCGGAATTTTTATGCAGTTTGGTTAATTTTTGTTTGGCGTCCGGTTCATTACATGGTCAAAGCTTGTTTTAATATTTGAAGCTAAAAGAATGTTCTGGGATCTTTTAGTTGTAGGTGAATAGGAAAAATGAAAAGAGCTTTATGTTTTAAAAAAAAAATTAGTTTGTTGAAACAAAATGTTTATTTGAGATATCGGACGAAAAGTACCTTTAAAAAATCTGCATGTATTACACTGCGCAGGATTTCCCATGTATTACACGTGCCCAGGATTGCCTTTAGTTAAAAATGATAGCACGATATTAAATCTGCATGTATTACACTGCGCAGGATTGCCCATGTATTACACGTGCCCAGGATTGCCTTTAGTTAAAAATGATAGCATGATATTACACGTGCCCAGGATTGCCTTTCGTAAATGATAGGAGGGTTGCTTCTGTTTCATTCTTTGTGAATGCACCTGCACATCAAAAGGACTCTAGTAAGCTCTCTCCAGAGATTTATGTTTTAAAAAACTATATAGCCACTTATCATATGTTTTTTTAGTTTGTTGAAACAAAATGTTTATTTGAGATATCGGATGAAAAGAAAGTTTAAAAAATCTGCATGTTTATTTGATGTTTTACACGTGCCCAAGACTGCCTTTCATTCAAAATGATAGCAAGATTGCTTCTCTTTCATTCTCTGTGAATGCACCTGCTCGTAAGCTCTCTCCAGAGCCGTAAAATTATGGCAAGATTGCCTTCCGTATACCCAATTGGACCCCAACGGTTTCTCTCAGTGCTTAGAATGGGGTTCAAGCCAAGTACCAGAAATTCAGCGATGTCGAGATGCCAATGTGTGAGGCTTTCGTCTCTTAATATATTTTTGGTGGTCGAGGCATAAGAGTCGAGCCTAAGGAAAATCTATCAAATTTTTCAATCGAAGGGGACAAGATTGTCAATTTCTTGGTGTTTTCATCATGTGAATAGGATAATCGGATGAGGCCAATATTTGAGCTTTAAATATCCTGTGAACCAGTTGTTTGAGGAAGACGTTCAACCAGCCGCAGCCTGCGTCTAAATATTTGAGGAAGATAATCGGATGAGGCCAATATTTGAGCTTTAAATATCCTGTGAACCATTTGTTTGAGGAAGACGTTCAACCAGCCGCAGCCTGCGTCTAAATATTTGAGGAAGACGTTCAACCCTCAACCGCGTCTGAAGGTAAACCAGGCAAGCCATTTTTTTTTGTCAAAAATTTAATGTTAACCTAGTTTCAATAATGATGTAAAAATATTCTTCACTGCTTTTTCCAAATCACAGTCGACTTAAAAAATATATTTGAAAGGTGTTGGCTTAAAAACAATATTTGAATGGTATTTAGTGTTTTAAATGTAGAGATTATCAATTTCAATTTTAAAAATTTTGGAAAAATTATCCGCATTTAATTAACAACAAAAATGCACCAGAAAGATCCTATGTGTTGCACTATTGCCACAGGACGTAGAGGAACAAAATGTAAGACCACATTTGCTATAATCCAATTAATGGCCAGCAAAGGCAGCAGCAGTTGAAGCGGGCATTATTCCCAGGATCATTTATAGCAGCACCTGCATCAAAATCACCAGCCTAATTCCCAGTCTAAGTCCCCAGATCATTCAAATAAGAAGCAACATCAGTTGAAATGGAATCATTTCCATCAGCAGTGAAAGGAGAAATTGAAGCATCATAATTCTCGACAGCAGCAGTCGAACCAGCAAAACTACAAGCATCCCCAAGAGCAATACCAATAGCATTTTCATCATCAGTTGAACAAGAAGATTTAATTATTATACAATTCCTGGCTGCATTATGACTATAAGTTCCGAGATATAATTCTCATAAGCAGAAGCATAAGTAGAACCAACAGCACAAAAGGATGCAATATAGTTCCAGAGTAAGCAGTCATTGTTGGAAGATTGAAAAATTCCAAACACACAGGAGAATAGAAATTCCCTTCCTTTAACACAGAGAAAATATTAAAAATTTCACTCAAATGAGACAGAGTTCAACACTGAAAAATTCTATTTCATTCACTGTAAAAATCTATTACAATAAAAAAAACTTCTTCCTCTATGAGGGATTACAAAATGTTGGACTGTTACAAAACACAATGCCAAGCAAAACTCTTCTCTGTGTCACACAGAAAATACTCTGTCTCTCTTCAAAAAACAATAAACGCACTGTTGTGCAACTCAAACTTTTACACTCTACTGTGTGTAAAAACTTCTTAAACTTACAATCTGTCTTTTCCCTTTTTATACGTTGTTGTGTAAATAAACTTAAAATAAAAATTACACAGTAAATAAAAAGAAATTACATTCACGGCCCTCTTTTTTTTTGTTTTGGCTTTTGGGCCTTTTAAACTTTCCAGAACATAACATTTTAAAAATAAAACATTAAATATATATATTATAAATGTTAAAAACATTTATAATATATATTAACCTTAGTAAAAATAAATTTTACCGAAGGTCTTTAAAAACTTTATGAAAATTTACGGATTTCAAAAAGTAAATCAAACTCTTTTGTAAATGCTTTTCGCGTTCCAAAATCAAATGTTGACGTAGGCCCAATATGTGACGCGAATTCCAAATTAAATTCACCCTATAAAAATTCGGGTCCGGATTCTCCAACTTCATGAATGAGCCAAGTGAAACCCAAATGAATCATGCAATGCCATGTGGTAAAAACTAGTGGGTAAATATCTGAGCTTTGAATGTGGTGGTTGCAGAAATCAAGAGGCGGTAAAGAGAGCATTTAAGTTTTCTGGTTGCGTGGTTTGAAACCACAATTTCTTCAATGTTCTGGCGGCTGTTGTAGAGATATTTAAACAACAACTTGCAGACTTCATTAAATGCAGATTTTTAATTTCTGGCTTGCGTGCTCCAGAGAAACTCCTGTAGCATTTATCCTTCACTGCGTTACAACAGTTGAAGTTATAATTCAACACTCCCCCTTAAATTCAACTGCGGGGTTTTCCTGCATACCCATGCATTTCCTGAAATGTTCAAAGCTTTTCTGCTGAAGTGGCTTTGTGAGAATATCTGCAAATTGATCCTTTGTTCTGCAATGCTACAAAACAATCTCGCCATTGCTTACCAATTCCCATATGAAATGAAACTTGGTGTCAATGTGCTTTGTCCTCTTATGAAAAACAGAATTTTTATACAATGCAATAGCTGAGCTATTGTCACAAAAAATCACTGTCCCTTTTGTCTGCTCTTGGCATAAACTTCTCAACATTTTTCTCATCCAAACTGCTTGACACGCTGCTGTTGTAGCTGCCACATATTCTGCTTCTACTATAGATAACACTACAATGTGTTGTTTCTTAGAAGGCCATGAAATGGCTCCTGAACCCATATGAAAAACATAACCGGAAGTGCTCTTTTGATCATCAACACTTCCATCCCAATCACTGTCAGTGTATCCAACTAAATCTAAATTTTCTGAAGTGGTATACAAAATACCAAACCTTTTAGTACCTTTAACATACCTCAAAATTCTTTTTGCTACTTGCCAATGTGCATCCTTTGGCTTTTCCATGAATCTGGAAATCAAACTAACAGCATGCATTATGTCCGGCCTAGTTACAATCAAATACATGAGGCTGCCAACTATGCTCTTGTACAAACTAGGATCAAAATCCTTGTTGCTGTCCTCTCTGCTAAGTTTTAATCCCATCACTGTGGGAGTGATTGGTGCTTTGCATTCCTGCATGTTAAATCTTTCAAGTACCTCATTAACATACTTTTCCTGTGAGATAAAAATCCCACTTTCATCTTGTTCTACTTCTATTCCCAAGAAGTATTTCAAAAAACCCATGTCAGTCATTTCAAATTCTTCTTTCATGACTGTTTTAAAATGTTCAATAAGGCAATCATCATTACCTGTAAAAATAACATCATCAACATACAAGACTACAATCAACATTTTACCGTCATTTTCTTTGATGTAGAGAGTGGGTTCTCCCTCACACTTTTCAAAACCATTTTCCTGTAGATAGGAATCTATCCTACTGTACCACGCTCTTGGTGCTTGCTTCAGCCCATAAAGAGCTTTCTTCAACTTGCATACTTTGTGTTCTTGGCCTTTCTTTTCATAGCCGAGAGGTTGTTCAATGTAAACCTCTTCCATTAACACTCCATTTAGGAATGCTAACTTCACGTCCATTTGGTAAACTTTCCACTTATTTTGTGCTGCTATGGATAGCACTGCTCTCACGGTTTCCATTCTAGCAACCGGTGCGAAAGTTTCCTCATAATCTATCCCATGCTTCTGCTTATAGCCTTTGACAACAAATCTTGCCTTGTGTCTCTCTATTTTTCCTTCAGCATTACTTTTGGTCTTGTAGACCCATTTAACACCAATGACATCTTTACCTATTGGGAGTTCAACCAAATCCCAAGTTTTGTTCCTCTCTATGGCATTTATTTCCTCATCCATAGCTTCTATCCATTTCTTATCCTTGATAGCTTCTTCGAAATGAACAGGATCATCAACATGACAATATAAAGCAAACAAATAATTGATACCTTCATTTGTTATATCTTGTTCATAAATATCTTTCAAACTTCTGAATTTCTTACCTCTTTCAGTAGGTGTGCAAATGCTTGAAGAAGCACTTGAATTTCCTCCTTGTGGTGTGCTTGGAGAAGCACTGTCATTTCTCCTCAAGGGTGTGCTTTGCTCTTTTTTTGGTGTTGCTGTTTGGGGATGTATTTCAGCCAACTCATCATCATTTTCATCATGAGATAAACAGTGTTTTACATTCACTATTTTCTCTATGCTTCCATCCCAAGCTTCCTCTTCAATGAACTGAACATCTCTGCTCACAATAAACTTCTTGGTAGATGGGTTATATAACCTGTATGCCTTGATTTCCTCACTGTATCCAATGAAAATACATTTCTCCCCCTTGCTGTCCAACTTCTTCCTTAGCTGATCCGGTATGTCTGCATAAGCCACACATCCGAAAACTTTCATGTGTGTGACACTTTGCTTTGTGCCACTCCATGCCTCTTCCAGCACTTTTTTCATAACTGCTTTTGTAGGGCACCTATTCAAAATATACGCTGCACAATGTACAGCTTCAGCCCAATAATCATTAGGCAAATGCTTTCCCTTTAACATACTCCTTGCCATGTCCATTATGGTTCTATTCTTCCTTTCGGCTACTCCATTTTGCTGCGGAGTATATCTAGTTGTAAACTGCTTATGGATTCCATTTTCTCTACAAAAACGTAGAAAATCTTTAGAGATATACTCACCTCCTCTATCAGTCCTTAATAATTTGATATGCAGCCCACTTTGGTTCTCAACAAGTGCTTTGAAATTTATAAATTTTTCAAACACTTCACTTTTGTTTTTCAAAAAGCAAACCCAAGTTTTTCTTGTAAAATCATCTATGAATGTTAACACATAGTGGCTGCTTGCAAGCGATGGAGTTTTCATCGGTCCACATACATCTGAGTGGACACTCTCTAAGGTTGCCTTTGCCCTTATGCTTTTCCGGGAATGAAAACTTTCTCTGTGTTGTTTCCCCAAGATAAAACCTTCACAAAGGCTGTCTGGTTTCTCTATCAATGGTAAACCACTTACCATTCCTTTTCTGTTCAACAGATTAAGACCTCCAAAGTTGAGATGTCCAAATCTCAAGTGCCATAACCAATTATCATCTTTTGGTTCGCTTTGGAAAGTATCTTGTGCCACTGCTGCTTTCTCTTCACCATTCTTCAAATCTGCTCTCATTCTGAGAGGGAACATTTTGTTCCTTGTCATCTTTACTTCAGAAATACATTGTTTGCTGGGTGGTTTGTCCATGATGGTACAAACATCATCCTCAAAGAATACATTATACCCCTTATGGACAAGCTGTCCAACACTTAAGAGGTTACACATCATTCCTGGAACATAATAAACATGTGCTATGGATTTCTTTGCACCATTCCTTGTTAAAACATTTACAATCCCTTTTCCCATAACAGAAACTTTGTTATCAGTTCCTAGTGTGACTTGTGAATTCACACTCTCATCTAACATAGAAAACATGGTTATGTTTCCTGTCATATGGTTACTACAACTGGAGTCTAGAAACCATAAATCCTCATTCTTTTCTTCAGCCATATTACAAGCTAGAAACAAATTATTTTGGCTGCAATTTTCCTTAGTGAAATTTGCACTAGTTCTACTTGCCATTTCTTGCTGCTTCTTTCTACATTCATTAGCATAATGACCATATTTTTTACAATGGTAACATTGGACATTGGACTTATCATACTTTTGTCCTTGAGCATTCTGCTGACCATTCTGCTGGCTACTGCCTTGGCCTTGATGCTGATTTGGATTGCTGCCCCTTCCTTGAGCATTTGCTGGACTGTCTCTTCCACCTCTGTTTTGGCTTCTGCCTCTTCCTCTCTTGTTTCCTCTGCCTTGCCCTCTTCCTCTTCCGAAAGACATCTGGGTCTTAAAGGCTTGCTCCAGAGATAAGTTTTCACTCCTACCCAATCTCTGTTCATGGGTCATCAGTGATGCATGTAGTTCATCCACTGAAAACTTTGTGAGATCCCTAGTCTCTTCTATGGTGGTGACAGTCACATCGAATCTTGAGGGTAAACTTCTCAAGAGTTTTTCCACAATCCTCTTATCTTCAAGAGTCTCTCCATGAGATCTTATTTGTGTGACCATTCCAATCACATGAGTGAAGAATGAGTCAATATTATCTGACTCCTTCATACAGAGAGTCTCAAAGTCTCTCCTCAGCAACTGAAGTTTTGTTGTCTTCACTTTTTCCATACCTTGATAGGCTGTCTTGAGAGTTTCCCATGCTTCTCTGGATCTTTTAGTTGCTGCTATCCTCGGAAACACACTCTCATGCACTGCTTGATACAAAAAGAAAAGAGCTTTGGAGTCTTTCTTCTTATTGCTCTTCAGCATCTCTCTTTCTGCCTGAGTTAACATATTAAACTCATGTTCATCTGCTGGCTCTTCAAAGCCTTCCTCAACAAATTCCCATAAGTCTTGGGAGACAAATAAATCTCTCATAGTTATTGACCAGTAGTCATAATTTTTCCCATTAAACATTGGGAGATGGATATTTCCCATACTCATTCCAGTGCTGGCTCCAGCCATTCTGCACTCCTAACTATGATTCAAAAACACTTGACTGTTCTGCAACAGTAACAAAAACTGTATAGAGAAATACCTTTGGATTCTTTTTTCTGAGTCTTCACACTGCTGGAGAAGTTTCTGCAACAAAGAACTCCTTTCCTTCAGCTTCTTTGATCTTCAAAAAGCCTGGACTAGCTCTGATACCATGTTGGAAGACTGAAAAATTCCAAACACACAGGAGAATAGAAATTCCCTTCCTTTAACACAGAGAAAATATTAAAAATTTCACTCAAATGAGACAGAGTTCAACACTGAAAAATTCTATTTCATTCACTGTAAAAATATATTACAATAAAAAAAACTTCTTCCTCTATGAGGGATTACAAAATGCTGGACTGTTACAAAACACAGTGCCAAGCAAAACTCTTCTCTGTATCACACAGAAAATACTCTGTCTCTCTTAAAAAAACAATAAACGCACTGCTGTGCAACTCAAACTTTTACACTCTGCTGTGTGTAAAAACTTCTTAAACTTACAATCTGTCTTTTCCCTTTTTATACGCTATTGTGTAAATAAACTTAAAATAAAAATTACACAGTAAATAAAAAGAAATTACATTCACGGCCCTCTTTTTTTTTGTTTTGGCTTTCGGGCCTTTTAAACTTTCCAGAACATAACATTTTAAAAACAAAACATTAAATATATATATTATAAATGTTAAAAACATTTATAATATATATTAACCTTAGTAAAAATAAATTTTACCGAAGGTCTTTAAAAACTTTATGAAAATTTACGGATTTCAAAAAGTAAATCAAACTCTTTTGTAAATGCTTTTCACGTTCCAAAATCAAATGCTGACGTAGGCCCAATATGTGACGCGAATTCCAAATTAAATTCACCCTATAAAAATTCGGGTCCGGATTCTCCAACTTCACGAATGAGCCAAGTGAAACCCGAATGAATCATGCAATGCCACGTGGTAAAAACTGGTGGGTAAATATCTGAGCTTTGAATGTGGTGGTTGCAGAAATCAAGAGGCGGCAAAGAGAGCATTTAAGTTTTCTGGTTGCGTGGTTTGAAACCACAATTTCTTCAATGTTCTGGCGGCTGTTGCAGAGATATTTAAACAACAACTTGCAGACTTCATTAAATGCAGATTTTTAATTCCTGGCTTGCGTGCTCCAGAGAAACTCCTGTAGCATTTATCCTTCACTGCGTTACAACAGTTGAAGTTATAATTCAACAGTCATAACCTTTTGGTGGGTTTTTCCATATGATGATGTAGAATCCCATATCTTAATAAGACGAGAGGAATGCGTTATTCCCAAATAAATAATGGAATTAAGCAGAAAAACGAACACATTGATGAATTGGTGTTGTATAAGCCCGTGATTCTTTTAATTTGAAATTGACATTAAATTGCTTTGCAGGGGAAACTTAATCCGGTTACTTACCAAGATCCCTCCAGCTCCATTGCAACTCGCATGAGGAATAAGTATTGCAAGAATAAGTGAAATATGTTTGTGCTTCCGCTGCAAATTTTGAGCTACTCAACATTTAGGAGCTTTTGTGTTTCCATACAGCCAAGTTTCCAGACAACAAACACCTGCTCTCCTTCCATATTTCCATGGTTCCATACGACCAGCATTAACTGGTAACAGGTTGTACTAATAGATAACAAGCATCACACCACTTGTTTGAGGTATGTTTGCTTGATTATGAAACTAAATTGTGAATGTGGTCCCGAAACTGAATTGGGAATGTTGTTGGTTGATTATGAAACTATATTGTGAGACAGGTCTAAAAAAATATGATAAAATACCTGAGTGCCACTTGCATCCCAGATCCTCCAGCAGCATCACAGGTAGCAAATCCATTCCATTCGTAGTTACATGTGTTTTCTTCATGCAGGTGTCATGCAGGTCACATGGTATGAAAACCTTGATACCGTGCAACATGAAAATTTGCAAACATTTTATGTTTGCTAACTAATGTTAGCATTACCTAATACAAACTGAAAATACCGTGAAAAAATTGTATCAGTAGACATTTAGCCTAGGTTTCAATACGTCTGGCCTCGATATGAGACCAAATAAGACCTCAACTTGCGTATTGGTCAAGAAAATAGTTAAGTAAAATTCCATTGGTGAACTAATAAACTATAAACACAAAACTTTGAATTATGCTGACTTGGTTTTTATGCAACGACTAATGCACATCCTCAAATCGATTACTATAGTCCCCGCAGGCGGCAGGGACTAATAATTACAATGATCCCATGAAGCCAGTGTCGAAAAGTTGTTGAGGCAGATTGAAAAATGGTACAGAAGTTTAAATGCCATGTTGACTGGAGAATAGAAAGGTGAAGAAGGTTGATAAAGGTAAACAATTTGGTTAAGTGTGTATGCATTCACGTGCACGCTATAGGAAACATAAATTATCGTATTGACCTGATGGAAAACAAAGTTTGAATTTCCGTATTGATTCGGGTGAAAACAAAGTTTGAATCCCCGTAATTACTAGGGGCATATTGAGTTGCGACTTACTAAGATTCAACGAAGTTTTCGAATTTTAATTAGTAAATATAGTGATGGAAATTTTGGGACTTCTTTTGATCAGTCTAAAGAGTTTTTGATTCATTATGGTTAAAAAAAAATATAGTGATAAAAATTTAAGTAAATATGACGGTAACATTTAGGATTAAGGTGAAAGTCTCAGAGAACTAAATAATTTTCTAAATTTAGTTAGTAAATATAATGATGGAAAACTAGTAACATTTAGGATTAGTTATTCAGACTTTGAATATAATTTTTTGGAATTTCAATTTGGAAAAAAAAAAATTATGATGATGATATATCAAAATTTGATTTTCATCTTCAATTTTTTTAGTGCAATAAAGGTGACAAATTTTTTTATGCCACGACGTTTTGAGAATTGAGCAATACATAGTTTCACTATAGAGCTCTTGAGAATTTGTTCTTATTTTAGTAAAATTTATTTTCTTCTTTACACCAATCAAGATAAAAAGATAAATTTTTATTTTCTAACCTCATAGTATTTTAATTCCTTTTTTCCTTTTAACTATTTATTACCCACAATTTCTCCTTAATAATATAATAATATTTTTAGTATTATATTTATTTTGTATAGTGATTTTTTCTTTGTCTCTAAATAGTGTAAGCCAAAAATGAACATCTTTGTAATGGAATTCCTAGTTAGCATGTTGTTGAGGTTTAGTTGATTTCAGATATTCTCTCCAACTAGTTATCTTTCTAGTTTGGTGTGAGGTTGAGATATTCACCTAACCAAGAAATTGTATCTTCAAGATACTTTTCCTATCTTGAGACATAGCTCATTGTATTTATATGTATAGTTGTATTTGATTAATGTACATAAAGCTCAACACATGAACACATTTATTGTGTGTGCAATAAGTCTCTACTATCCCATCTTAACATGGTATCAAAGTGAGGTTGGGCTTCATTCCCTTGTATGTGGAACTGGGAACATATGGAAAGTAGATTGAAGTGTGAGTAGTTTTTCCATCACATTGAAATGATGACCGTGTGACTCTTAATATAATTGGATCTAGTGAGAATTTTTGCTTATGTGTCAACAATGATGGGATAGGGTAGACACTCGACTCACAAGTCTTCTAGAGTAGGGTATTTCAAATTTATAATATTTATTAAATTTGACAATTTTTGCAATTCTAGTGTTCGTGTTCTTCTCGAGTAGGGTAGGAATTTCAAATCTAGAATACTTATTAAATTTGATAATTTTCACAATTCTAGTGTTTATTTGATTATTTTAACAAAAAAAATATTCAGAGATTAAGTTTTTTTTGGTTATATTTAATGAAAAAATCACCCCATGAGTCGACCATGACGAACAATTTGGGTGTCAAATTCCATTCCATATCATCCCTATTTGCTAGTACTAGGTGTGCCAAATTCAAGTGCATGAAGCAAGTCATCCACGTGACCTTTCACAAAATAGAAAGAAATTTCTACATTGCTTTCTCCATAATTGTAAGAAGTACATGATGAATATGACAACTCCTTACACTCTTCAGTAAGACAATAAATACAAGGCCAGAACGCATGGCAGTTGTTTCTCAAGTTGCAGAAACCAATGAGTTTGTCGCTTACACGAATGAAATCGGTCATCAAGGTCTCAAAAATTTGATCCTGAAAGAAGGGGAATTGTGGCAAACACCATTCATCAAAGATGAAGTTGAAGTACATTACACTAGTGCCCTTATGGAAGGAATGTGTTTCGATTCCATCCTAGACAGAGGAATCCCTTTCAGATTTAAACTCGACCAAGGTCAAGTTATGGAATAGGGAATCGTGAGTATGAATAAGGGCTAGAAGGCCATATTTAGAATATCTCCAAAGTTGGCCTATGGAGAGTCATGGTATCCTCCCCTCATTCCCCTGAACACCACACTTTAGTTTGAAGTGGAAATTCTCTCTTGGTCAACGATGTGAAATAAGTTTTGTGCTCTCGTGTTTTAAAATGGTAGAGAATGTCTGCAAATATGGAGGCCTTCTCAAGGAAACTGTAAAGGATGGAGAGATACGAGCATATCCTAAATGCATCGATGAAGTTTGAATGAGATATGAATGGTCTCTAGATAATCCAAATGGATTGAATTATATCTTAATGATGGATATTTATGCCTAGGCCTTCAAGTGCAGCTGTGAAAATAATGAGGAAGGGTGGAAAGATAAGTTCAAAAGAAAGGTGCACTACTTTAAGAGGAATGGAATGACTTGAGTTATGTATGAGGAAATGAGGAAGACATTTATTGCATGTGGATTTGCATTCATTAGATTATTTGTATAATGTAAGTTGATTTTGTTTTGTAGGGATCATTTTTTTTAGTGTTAATTGATTATTGAGATCACAACATCTACACACATCATTAAAGAATAGGCTCCTAATTGGAGGATACTTGGCCAAAGTTATTGGAAAGAGGTAATAAAGAAGGATATTAGAGATCCTAAATCCAACTTTCACAAGAAGTAGACTTGGATAATTGACCGCACCAATGGTGATATTGGAAATCTTCGGTTATGGTAAAGAGAAATGATTTCTTTGAATTTATTTGGGGTTTGGGAAGTAAAATATGTTCTTGATCAACTATGGAAATGCATTTTTTTAGAATTGATAAAAACAATTGTTTGTTTGGAAACTCCGATGAAGAACAGGTTAATTATGGTATTCATGGAATTAGAAGCATTTTTATTGAGCATAAGTAACTCAATGTAGTGGTTTTGTTATAATTGGCTACTTTAACAAATCATAGATAAATCTGTTACACCATTTTTTGGTCATCTAACCTATTATTATTAGATGGACCCAAGTACACCATGTAAGACCAATTTTACCCTAAGTAAAATGGATTTCACTATGAAAATAACTTAGTAAACCACCTTTATTAAGTTGTTTATGGTCTAAACAGGAAACCCCATGAGGAAATATTAAATAAATCTATATTTGTTTGATTTTCCTCAAGGAATAATTAGTTAAACAATAGTTTAATTAATATTCTTGGTTATATTTAACCCAAAACAAGGAAATTAATTAGATAAATCATTATTTATCTTATTATTTTCTAAGAATAATTATTTAAACCTTATTTAAATAATATTATTTGTTAAATATGACTAAATCACCCTTAAATAATTAAATAAATAATTATTTATTTGATTATTACTCAACCACATCCTTAAAATGATAAATAAATCATTTATTTATTTATTATTTACAAATAAAGGGATTTGACCCAAGTCAAATTCTTTTTCCCTCCAACAAATATAATAAAATGTTCCATAAAAGTTGGATCTTGATTTGGTTAATAATATTTTAATTATGCACCATTATCTAGACTAACTCAATATTTTGTTATAAATAGAATGGTTTTCTCATTCATTTACCACCTTTTGTTGCCTAAAGATCACTCTGGATCTATACTTTTGGTCTGACTTTTATCCACCATCATAGTCATACTTTGCTACCATTTTTGTCTGGGTTTTCTACACCACCAAGAGAGAGGGATTTTAGATCTGAAGTGCAAAGGACTTACAAGAACCCATCCCATTGAGGAGAACTGGTAACATCCTTCTATGTTTTCCTCCTAGGTGTCATTAATACAAAATTCATTCAACATATTCTTGTCTTGTCTATTGGATGCATGGAGTAAATCTTGTTTTATTTACTGCTTAATGTCTTTTAATGCATAGATCTAGATTTTTGCGGCATTTATCTTGATCACCTAATTGCAGATCTAAGGATATTGGCAGCCAACTTTGTTATTAGGGTTGTTTGTTATGCACAACTAAAGTGGTCTTTTTTCGTACACTTGCAACTAAGATTCATACTAACAACTGACAACTCCACACAGGTTTACGATTATGACTGCTGTCGTTTTTCAAATCCCTGCATATCCAGCTACTTCAAACCCTAGGATTTCTCTTCAGCCTCTTGTTTTTTCTTTTCTTGATGTTTTTTTTAACCTCTAAAACCCTAAAACATTAAAAATTCTAACTTCCGTGTGTTTTCGTACCTATTGCGCAGGTGACAGACATCAGCTGCAGTTGAGATGACATTTTTTACTAAAATTTTCCGTCGAGAGTGCCGGAAGTGCAGGTCACACTTTTTGGCCCTAAACATACGACCTGGAGCTTCAGGATGCACTTTTCAACCCAAAAACTGCCACCTTTGCAGAAAACAGGTCAGAAACTGCGACCTGGACTTTTTGCGGGAATTTTTCTGAAAGTTTTCTAGTTTTTTCTGAGCCTCTGTTCAAGGTTGTCTAGCCTCCATCTCCACCCATTTTGGACCTATACTTGTTCTGTTTTTCTCAACTAAGTGGGAACCTAGCCCCCTAGGGCTTTAGCACCCTCCACTTTTTGTGGAAGAGTTTTTGCTGTTGCAGGTTTTCTGAAATTTCAGAGTCTTCAACCATTTTTCAAATTTGATACCTCACCTTCAGTTCCACTTTAGATTGGCTATTTATCCATCCACAACACCTCATTTATTTATTTTTGGGTTTTCCTCTAGGGTCCCCTCCGCTTCCCTCCATGATATAGCCTTTCACCACCTCTCTTATAGCAATCTTTCCTCTAATTTGTTTTTGTAATCTGCACCACTTTCCAGTAGATCTTCCCTTTAGATCCCTATCCCTCCCGACCTTAGGTCTATTGTCTATTTCAGTGTGTTTTGATTAGTTTTTTTCCCACCTACAGACTAATTGTTGGGAGGCCCGCCTCCTTGGGTTTAAAAATTAAAATTTACACACTTTACACATACGCCCTAAGCAAAAAAGGGCTTGGTTAACACCGCCAAGAAAAGACTCTAAAAACATTGAAATCAATTAATCCTGCACCTCTTTGCCCTTATTCCAACATTTTAATCAATTGATCCTGCACCTCCTTGCCCTTGTTGGTCTCTTTTTTCCTTTGAGTCATGTTTGTGTCATTATCATTGCGCCACCAAAGTGTTTATCCCGGAGACTTTTTTGCCTTCATCCTCAATTTCTGGTAGGAAGACTTATTCATCCACATAGGAATCGAGTTATTCCTCCACCAATCCGCACTCTGACTCTTCTTCTGGTCCTTTGGGTTCTCCTTCTCATTCCGCCCTTGTTTCTCCTCCTATCACCTTCACCATATCTGGTTTAGGACCTAATGCTGGTGGTAACCCCGGCCCTAATGTTGGGAATACTACTAGTGGGACCGCAATAGAACCTATCCCGGCTGCTCCCTTGCTCCCCTATATGGCAGGCCTCAGTCTTCCTGATTTCGACTAGTTGATAAATGACCCTATACACCAAAATGTTGGTTTGCCTACTATGCCAACCAAGCTCCCTTTCGACATCCCAAAGTTTCAAGATCTTGCTGGTGAAGATCCTACAAACCATGTTCGATATTTCCACATGTGGTGTTTGTCTAACTCCATTACCGATGACTCTGTCCGTCTTCGGTTGTTCCAACGTACGCTTACTGGTGAAGCTTCTAAGTGGTATGTTGATTAGGCCCCTTCCTCTTATACCACCTTTACAACTCTTTCCCAGGCTTTTCAGTCTTACTTCCAGCTTCCCCTTCGTTATGACACTGGTACTGAACTTTTGACTTCTTTCCATCAATCGTCTGCGACCCACCTATCCGATCATGTCCAGAAATGGTGGAGAATAAAGAGCCTATGTTGAGCCCCTACCTTCGAAGACCGTGTCTACATGGACTAGTTCCTTAGATCTCTCTTTCCTGCTATCGGAAAAGATGTCGCATCGCATTTCCCTCAAACCGAAGAAGCTACTCTCTAGATTGCCTTAAATTATGACCTGATCTACGCTCACTCGGGTTATGTTTATATTGTTCTACCTAATCTTCCCAGACCCAATGGTGCCAACGCATCGGGGGCATCTCATGCCTCCGCCAGTATCGTTGGAGCTCTCTCTCATCCATACACTCAACCTCCCATGGGCTATGGTTTTCCTAAGGGGGGGGCCAGCACCTCCTGCACTTTTCCCCCTCCCGGTAGCATGTATCCAGGATACGGTATGCCTCCTCCTTTTTCCAAAAATCCTGTTTACCACACTATTACCCAACCTCTTTATTATCCGTATCCGTGGCCTGGTGCTCCAACTCCTCCAGCATTAGCACCTCTACCTCCCTTTCCTTCTCAACCCCCGCAACAACAGCCACTGCCCCCTTAGGGGCAGGTGTATGCACAGTAGGGTGTGACTAATCCTTCTCCTTCCAAAAAGAAGAGGAAAGCCAACCAAAATCCATTTGCTCTCGGTAATATTGGACCTAATCCACAAAATAATGCTCCTAACACTGCTACCTAGCAACAGGGCACTCAGCCCAAGCAAGATAGGCTTGTTCGCATGAATAATCCTTGTTATTGTTGTGGTGTTTATGGTCATTACACGCAAAATTTTCCTCTTTTACCAAAGATGAAGCATATGTGGGAGTCTCAAGTAGTAGTGCGAGGGCAGCAAGCCTCCACTTCCATCCCTCCCAGTCCCGCGCCTAGTCAACCAGTTGTGTTTACTAATCCTTTCCCTCAGCAAGGATTTGTGCCTACCCAACCATGTGAAGGTCAGGCAGCCACTCAACCTCTTCCATCTGGTACCTTCGATTACCAGATCCTCATGATGAACTCTGACCAACCTGTTATCATTGACCTCAACCTTCAGACTTGGTCTCGTCAGTACAACAAGCCTCCCGCTACGTCTGTCCCCAAGCCACCTTCTTTAGGTCCTACAGAGCCTCTTTCAACACCTAATGGTCCCTTGCAGATCCCTCAGCCTAAGGCAGAGGTTCATAACAAGATCCCTAAGGGACCACTAAGTGGAAATGCTTCTTGATCTAGCAAAGCTGCCCATTCGTATAGTATAGTAGATGATTTGGTGCAATCTCCTGCCACCATCTCAATGTTGGAACTCCTCTAGTCATGCCCTTCACAACGAGAAGCTCTACTATCTGCCATGGGTGTTGTACACCTTGCCGATGATTGCTTGATTGTCTTCGATGCTGACCGATCAGAACATCCTCCTCTTCCTACTTCCGTCGCCTTCCAAATTTTAGTCAAAATCTGGAATGCCAACATTTCTTGGTGTATCATTGATGAGGGGGCATCCACCTGTGTGATGTACGATTTGGTTTGGAAGCAACTCGGATCACCTGAGTTGGCTCCTTCCACGATCACTCTTCGAGCGTGGGATGGCCACGCCTCCCAGCCCATTGGCTTATTCCGCAATTGTCCTATTACTCTTGTGAGCAAGAATGTTTGCGTTGATGTAGAAGTCATCGATTCCCCCTTAGATTACAACATTCTATTGCGTCGTAACTACACTTATGCGATGTCTATTGTCCCATCTGTGGTTCACCGCAAGATTTCCTTCCCTCATAACGGAAAGATAGTCACCATTGACTAGTTGAAATATTACGAATGAAGTCTTAGACCTCCCCTGAGTCCACTATCTCTTTGGTGGCCAATAAGAAAATTGTCGATCCTTTGACCAGTGTCTCACCCGGAGTCTACACAAGTTCCTCTCTACTTGGTTCATTCCCTGGTCTTCCTCCTCCTGTCTCTGATCCTATCTCATCGAATTTTTACATGATGTAATCGTCTCGGTCTGCTCTCAAGCGATTTGCCTCGACTAGTGAGCAGCCTCCTCGCCCTCCGCAACCTGCTCCTAGCCCTTCAATTCAGCCTTCTGGACCTCCTCCTCTCGGCCCTTCATCTACAGCTGGTACTCATGGGCCTCTTTATCCTCCTGGAATGGTTCCTCCAAGCCTTAACCATCTTGGAGTCGTCTCGCCTGGCCGTTACCCCTCCGGTCAGATATCGTTCTTATCTCCCCCTCCCGAAGTGTACATGGTACCTGTTATGGCTACCCTCTCCCTTCCCAACCTGACCCTGGGGATTCCTATCTGGTACCTTGACCCCCCAGCTACTACCTCGCCTATTCAATCCAAACCTTATCTTGCTTTGACCCCGGTTCAACCAGTCCCTATGACTTCTCCCGCTGTTACAGTGCCTCAGCCACCTCAACAAGAACCATCTCCTATTGCGACCACTTCGAGTAAGAAGGGAAAAGCTTGCAAGAGGCCTCAAAGGAAAAAACCGCCCTGACTGACCCTGCACCTCCTCTGAGTTACCCCATATAAAGTCCATGGTTAAAGTTGCGTTCCCTAATTCTATGGTCCCTGAAGCCTCTGTTTCTTCCTCGACTACAACCAAGAACCCTAAATCTATTCACACCAATCAACATTGTGCTTTCTGTGATCTCCATGGCCATTACTCTCACCATTGTCCCCAACTTACGCATTATCGCGCCTCTCTAAAGGTAATCCGAGAGTACGAGGTTGAACAGAACCAATCTGCCTCTCCTGTACTTGCACAGTATGCTGCGGGCCAGCCTAAGGATTTACCCGCTCCCATTGAATTTCCCACTCCTAATGTCGAGATGAAAGAGCCTGCGGCCACCATCCTCTACATGTCATCATCCATGAGACCCTCGGTGGAAGCTCCCTCTAAACCTTCCCCTGTTTTTTCGCTCAACCTCCCTTCAACGATCACCCTAGGCTCAACATCAGTAGTGTTATCACTCAGTAATTTCTCCAGGTTCAAGAGAAATAGTCTGAGGTAACCACAAACCTACTTCGAATCCTGGGATCTAGCCTTCCTATAATTCAGATAGGGTTCTCTCTTTAAGATTTATCTTTGTTTTTTATTTATGTTTTAGGATAGTTATGATAAAACAATTGGTTTTGGTTTAAAGTTTTTGGTGGGTAAAAATCACTTAGGATTAAACTAAGGAGAGATCTACTTGTCCATTGGGCTATGGAGTCTAAGTCTAAATAGCAATACTAGAAGGCAAGGCCAAAAGGGTGCAAATGTATTCAGGCCAAGATAGATAACCCTTAGAGTTTTGGGTAAAATGTTTTTTGATGAAATGGTATAGTCGGGATAAAGGGAAATGAAGGATCGTTTGATTCGGACAATGGAAGAAGGAGGAAAAGGTCAAACAGGAGTAGGAGTAATGAAGGATTCCTAACACCGGAAATCAGCAGAAAACATTTAAATGGTAACTTAGTTAAAACAGGGAGCAATAAGCTAATCCTAAAGTAATATTCCTATTTACTCATTAAGACAGATCAAACACATAATGAATTTCATGAAACTCAAAAAAGAAACAATGACAAGAGATGTACTTCACTCTTCAACTTATCGCAAGAATCCTAAATTATGATGCCCAATTAGCTTTGTCTAGTCTGCTACTTCGAAATCAACACATGTAAGCCTCCAATGTATCAGAAAAAATTCTATAGTAATCTTAGCAATTTTATTCCACACTAAACACTTCACAAAATGAAGTATTTATGCAAATTCTAAACTAGAATATCTTGAAAAAATATCACGATTGTTTTACAAAATCTCCAACTGTTTTACATAAATAGAACTTAATTAAAGGACACTAAAAAATAATGCATCTATTTGGCACTATTTTTTATGGATAGGTGATGACAAAGAGGAGAATTCGAATTTGATCCAACTCTTAGTTGATGATGAGGCATCCAAGTCACTAACTGTTTCCTTTCTTTGTGCATTCTGCTTCAGAAATTCTACAAACTTGGGGTCCAATGGTACCTCTGTATCTCTCAATCCGAAATAGATATGTAAAACGTGAAAGAGGTTATTGTAGATGAATATTTTAGTGATATAAATCTCTCTCAGTTTCCTAAAATTGACTGACAACGTTCACAAAAGAGCTCTTCAAAACAATGTGCTAAGCAAGGAGTTTCTGATTAGAAAATGATTGAGGTAAAATTTATCTCTCATTCTGTAATGCCTGTGCACAAAGTGGGATAGGTTTTTGTAGATGGGTCCCTTAGGAAAAAAAACTTCCTTTAGTATTTTAAGATGTATTTCTTATTGGCAACAATCTTCTCTACAAAATTATGACTTAACAGGAATTTTCTGTAAAGAGAGCTTTCAAATATTGTTTAATATTTCCAAATCCATAATGTTTGTTAGAAACGTGAGAGAGGTTTTTGTAGTATAAGACCTTAAGAATATAAAACTCCTTCAGATTTTCAAAATTCATCTTGTATTGGTCACAATATTATCTACAAAACAATGACTTAAACATGAAATTTCTAAAAAAATGTTCCTTCTTGTTATGTTTTCATCTTTTCACCTTTTTGTTCTTTTAACTGTTTTACTTTCACTTTGGATAAACTTCATTGTTGGTGAATGTATTTTCATCTCTTTTTACCATTTACTGCCTCTGTATTTACTTTTACTGTTTACCTTTGACTGCTCTGTAACTTTTTTTAACTTTCACTCTGACTTTTACCTGATACTCTTTGACTGTTATGTTTTCAGTGTCATTGTAAATTCTAATTTTACTTTTTCCATTCACTGTGCAAATTTCATCATTTTGATCTCTCTCGAACTTGATTTTATTTTTTCTTTGTATACAAACTGTTTGTTGAATGAAGCTTTTGATTTAAAATCTGAGAATTTGGAGCAAACAATTTTGTTAACTAGTATTGAAACTAATGGCCCAATTTCTTATTCTGATAATAACCTACAAAATTCAAACAATTTGTTAATGAAACAGAGGTATGCAAGGAGGCGATTGAAGGATTTTGAAAGACCTGTGGAATGAGATCTGTCTGTGGAGGTTTAACTCTATTTTTAGGCATTCTGGCTTCTTCTGTAAGATTAAATGGTTTACAGAAGTAATTTACTTTAAACAGAGGGGTAACTGAGAAATTTAGGCTAAATATATCTTCTTTTGGGCTTTTTTCTCAATTAGGTTTATCTGAGGATTGATACTGGGATAAGACAGGAAACAGGGTTTCCTAAATAGTTTAAATTGTAAAAAGGAAATTTTTAATAGATCTGTAGGATTTAAACTCTTTTTTTGTTTCAGAATTGATCTTCAGAGGTCGTAAGAAGATGATTGGCTTTAAAAGGAACATAGAGGAAATTAGGTTCCCTAGAAAAAAATGGCCAGGGTTTGCCCTGTTTTTGGGCAATTTACACAGTTAATTCTCCTATTTAACAGTTTGTCTTCTAATGGAAGGTTTCGAATTGACTGTGCAGGATGGTAATTTAATAAAAAATACCTTAGATTGTAGGTAATTTGATGCTTTTAAAGGGGTTTCTGAATCTTCTAGTTATTCCCGCAGATGGATCTGGATCGCTGATGCAGAGAATGGCTTTAATGATCTTCAAATAAGGAAAATTGTGGTCGAATTAGGCTTTGGGACAAGAGATTAACAAATAGGGGCTTAGGGATATTTACACAGTCGGGCAAAGTCTTCTTACCAGTCGGGAATGCATATAACAATTATTTATTTCAATATTTTAACCTTTACAATATAAACCATTATATGTAGCATTTATTAGAGGTCTATTCAAAGGTGGGAGGTAGTTTTGTTTTCGAATGCAAAAACAACCAGTGGGTTTCACGTTGGATTTTTATGGCAAGTGGTTTTCTTTAAAATGAACACGATCGTATCAGAATATGACACGTCGCATTGGGTGGTTTCATAAAACAACTCTTTTCACGCGATTTCGAACAAACATTGAACAATCAGTTTCAAAGCGTGAAACTGAACACACATCGTTGGATTTGTTTTAATCAAGTGAATGGTCAGGATTAAGTTAAGAGTTGTGGCGGAAAGATGTGTGGGACTAGGGAAACTTTATACGATGGCGCACAATATAATAAAACCTTTGAAAAAATAGACTTTTATAACGAAGGTTTTAATATATGAAATGGTTTATATATAAGCGGGTATAATGCAAAGGTTTTGTTGGGCGATGTTATATATATATAAAAAGTTTATATATATGGTAAAAGAGCATGTGAGGCAAGTTTTAACCAAGGTTAGGATATGGTAAAGCTTAGAATGATAATAAGCTTTTTATAGTGGCGCAGATGAAAAACTTTGGGATAAATGATATAAGAGAGGTGATGCGGTAAAGCTATATTTTTCTGATAGCTTTATTTATATTTATATTTTATTATATATTTATAGACCATGGAGGAGTCCAATAACTATATGGGACAGGATTATTTATATATGGTTAGTTTTAGATCAAAGGAGGTATTTTTTGGTTTTTTAATTTAACACGTGGATATTTAACTTTGGTCAAAAATCTTACAATAATGGGTTTTGGGGATAATTAAATAAAAGGAGGTTTAATACTTAGGATAAGGTTTATTTATAAGGATTTAATAAGTAAATTAGAAGTTAATATGACTATGGACAATGTAATACACCAAAAAATAATTATATAACTAAGTAAAGTGATAATGTAAAAGCAAGGCTTTATTCATTTATAATTTAACCACTTTGTCTTAGAATATAACATTTTTGGAGGGTTTTTTTTGTTTTTTATGAATGAAGGATATTAGTAAAAAGGGAATTTGATTATTTATTAAGTAAAAAAGGAGCCTTTACTTATGAAATTGAATAATGATGAGTGCATGAAGGTTAAATGATGAAAATTAGGGATTAATATAGGAATTCAACACTTTAACTTAATAGTCATTGAGCCTTGGGTTCAGTCCCAACAGAAGTCAGAGAAATGCTCTGAACATCTTTGACTGAAATTCTAGAATGCGGAATAACTATAGGGGAAGGGAAATTAGTGATAGTTTCCCAGTGAAAGGTAAATACAATGAATTTCCCACTTTTTTCTACCTACCCATCCTTTACTCTAACATTTTTTCTTCCATTTGTAGGTGCATTTGAGCTAGCAAGCTTGAAAAATTTATTCTTTTAAAAGCAATAAAAACTATCTAAATCTACCTTATATCATACGAGGGATCAGATTAAACTGATGAGCTCCTCTTTATTCTCTACCTATCTACTAATTAGTTATGATTAAACTGTCTAACTAATTTTTATTCACTATTCTACAACAATAAAATTGAAACATGACAAGTCAAGATTAAGCAGTTCAACTCATCATGGATTATGGCATTTATTGACACTCTGCCATAATCATCTGAAAGTAAAAATTAGTGGCATTTGGACTTGCACACTTTCATGTTTTATTTCTTTTTATTTGGGTTATATTATTTTTTCTAAGTCCTTTGATTTTTCTTTTAGGACTTTTACCCTCTTTTTGATTTTCTATTTTTTTTTTTTTACAAAATAGGGGAAAACAACTTGCAGAAAGCAAGGTATGTACATATTTACAAGACTATCAATAGTCAATTCAAAATTATGAATCCTATATTTATAGGACCCTAACAGCGGCTTCACATGGGGATGGCATCTCCTTGTGAGATGTCAAGAACACCGTCGACTAGTAGCCTGATCCTTTGAGCCAATCCCAAACATGCATTTGCTTTGTTATAAAATCTCTATGACTGAAACTCTTGAACTGAATTTAGTCCTTTTTCTGCAAACTGAAATCTAATCTGAAACTAAAATAACATACTTCAATTCTCAAACCAAACTAATAGATCTTCAATATATTTAAGACCTTCTCCTTGGCTCTAATGAATTATTTCAAAACTAGCTAAAAACTGAACACTGAAAAAAAATGTTTAGAGCTTTGAGCTTATTTGCATTCATCTACCTAATCTAATCTACTGTTAATTTTGTTGAATCAGGTAATACAAAAATTCCAATGAAGCCAGTCAAGTAGCTGTAGAAATGAATGGATAACTTGGCTGCTTATCATCAAACTGGGAAGTATAACTTGATCATGTGTCTTCATAATCAATGATATGATGTGAAATGGAAATTGCTGATATTTTTTATCCTCGTAGATAAAACATGTTTGTTGGCTTGAGCTAAAAATCGTCTCCATATAATTTGTTATAGGATCATCAAAAGCATAATGTATAAGTTGTGCTTCTAGGCCTTCAATGACTAGTTGCTCAGTTTTATTTTGAATATTAAACCCTGAAACTATTTTTTCAGTCTTGTACTTGAAAGCATAATCATCCTCAATCTGCAAGTCAAAAGGTAGTACAATTTCCTCTTGCTTTGGAGAAGGAATATTTTCGAAGAATTCTTTAGGATCTCGGAAATTATAAGACTGAATTTGAGAATGTAAAAGTTTAATTTCATTTTCATAATTTTCAGAAATTATCTCAAGAACACATTTTTTTAGTTGAGGAGAATATTTTCTTAATTTAAAAATAATAAAGATAGCTCTTAGAAAATCCTCATCAAGCTGAAATTCTAATATCTCATCCCTCAAACCAGCTAGTGATTGTTTTGTGAAGTTAGCTTGAATTTGGAGAACATAATTATCATCATACTGATCATACTTATGAAAATCTTCAAAAGAAGGAATGACATCAATCATACACTTTAGATCAACATATTTCTTTTCTAGCAATCCTAATATATCTTGATTAGATTGGTTTCATTCTATTTGAAATTCATCATTTTGCTCAATAGGAGTACTATCAAGCAATGGGCCTTTTTGGGAAGGTAGAACAATATGAGCATCAACCTGTTCTTCTGTCTCTTCATGGATAAAAACTTTAGTATGTTCATCAACATTAGAATAAGTAGAAACAAATTCTTCATTATGTAAATATTTTGAGGATGGTTGCATGTTTAGAAGCAAATTGATTTCTTCTTCGGTGAGGGGGGGTGGGAATCTCTGAATTCCTAGATTTGAATAACAATTTTTTTTTCTCTTATATAAAAATTTATCATAAGGTTGAATATTTTCTTTAACTTCATTCAAAACATTATATGAAACATCATTTGTTACTATAGAGGGGCTTTGTGGATCTTGATTCATCTCCTGATCTATTTCATCTTTGTTTAACTCCTCTTGATTATTATGACATTTAACTTGAGAATAAAATTTATGGACTTCTTCTAATAAATATTCAGGATGCCAGTTTCCAAAATCTTCATCAATATTTTTAAGGTAATGTATAAGATCTTCAGCTTGATCACAACAATTTTCAGCTAATGATAAAGATGGAAAATCTTCTTTGTAATGTTCATAAAATACCTTATGAAAATATTTTAGAGAAAATAAACAAGCAGGTTTGAGAGCTTCGTACCATTCCCTTGCTTTTCCTTCTAAGGTTGCCATGAATATCTTCATGAGGCAATCCTCATGCCAATCACCCTTCAATCTCGATGAGTGTAAATGAAATTTAATGAGATGTAACAAAGGATCATCAATATTCTCATCTTGAAACATGGGAAGATATTTACCCCAATTTACCTTTGGTAGTTTGTGTAGAAATTCAGGTATGTGATCTCTACTCATGGGAGCATATCTTCGTTTTATTCTTGGATTATCTTGAAAATTAGCAATAATGAAAGGCCAATGTATCTGTAAAACCAAGTTAGGTCCTTATATAAAATACAATATATATTGAAAAAATTTATTAACGAGAAAGAACATAATGTCTTGGATTAAAATCCAAGTTGAAAGCCCGATCTTTCCATATTGTTCTTCAAGGTTCATTCCTCCAGTGGAGTCTTGATTGTGAAATTTTTATGGAGTCGCCAAGTGGATGATTTTAACCTTCGTGTGTCTGATCACTGTCCACCATCATAGATCAGATCTGAACCTGTAAAATATTTCTGAAGAAAATGTTAGTCTTCCCTAGTGGAGTCGCCATTATGTTATCACTCAGTAATTTCTCCAGGTTCAAGAGAAATAGTCTGAGGTAACCACAAACCTAATTCGAATCCTGGGATCTAGCCTTCCTAGAATTCAGAGAGGGCTCTCTCTTTAAGATTTATTTTTGTTTTTTATTTATGTTTTAGGCTAGTTATGATATAACAATTGGTTTTTTTTTAAGGTTTTGGTGGGTAAAAATAACTTAAGATTAAACTAAGGAGAGATCTATTTGTCCATTGGGCTATGGAGTCTAAGTCTAGATAGCAGTACTAGAAGGCAAGGCCAAAAGGGTGCAGATGTATTCAGGGCAAGGTAGATAACCCTTAGAGTTTTGGGTAAAAGGTTTTTTGATGAAATGGTATAGTCGGGATAAAGGGCAATGAAGGATCCTTTGATCCAGACAATGAAAGAAGGAGGCATAGGTCAAACGGGAGTAGGAGCAATGAAGGATTCCTAACACTGGAAATCAGCAGAAAATATTTAAATGGTAACTTAGTTAAAATAGGGAGCAATAATCTAATCCTGAATTAATATTCCTAGTTACTCATCAAGATAGATCAAACACATAATGAATTTCATGAAACTCAGAAAAGAAACAATGACAAGAAGAGATGTACTTCACTCTTCAACTTATCACAAGAATCCTAAATTATGATGCCCAACTAGCTTTGTCCAGTCTGCTACTTCGAAATCAACACATGTAAGCCTCCAATGTATTAGAAAAAGGTCTATAGTAATCTTAGAAATTTTATTCCACACTAAACACTTCACAAACTGAAGTATTTATACAAATTCTAAAATAGAATATCTTGAAAAAATATCAAGATTGTTTTACGAATATCTCCAACTGTTTTACATAAATAGAACTTAATTAAAGAACAATCAAAACTAATGCATCTATTTGGAAATATTTTTTATGGATAGCCCTCTAGCTTTGCGATAATTCGAATTGTGATATCTGAATATTTGTTAATTATTAGGAATTATCACGATCACACACTATTTGAAACTTTGTACATAATACATAACCTCTTCTCTTGTACTCATAATTTGGGGTCCAAAAGCAATCGCATTCGCACATTAAAACCATAAACAGTCACACATATAAACACGGTATTTATGGGAAATATTAAAGCTGAAAACCCCCAACTATCTGTATATTATAATGATAGAGATCATGTAACAATCATTGTACAAACTCCTCACAAGCTCTCAGTACAATCTCCAATTGTTACACACTACACAAGCTCAGATCATACAAAACACATGCTCCAATCTGCTCCACCTATTAGCCTGCCTCTCTTGCGCAATCCAAGATGGACTCACATGAGGTGAGTTCAAATCCATTCAGTATGTCTGCGCAATCCTCATTGGCTTCTCCATCAACGTGTGTGCCAACTCATGCATGGAGTATAGTCTGGCCCGAAGTAGTCACAACACTCTTTTCACCTACCTCTCCTTGGTCTCCATTTGGCTTGTCAGCACACTCAGTTCTTTGGCAGTATATTCTTTTAGTTGATTTATGAGTTAATAATTAAGTGAATTAATTAATAATTAATTCACACCAACGTCCAGAATGGAAAATTTCGTGGTAAGGGATAACACGAGAGTTGCTATCTTATCCTCTACCAACAGAATTTTATGGTATTGTAAATATTGACCCTTTATTTATTCATCCACCCATGATATTTATTCACCCATGGTATTATAAGTGACCCCTGGTATGCATCCCTGGTATTCTCCACATAGGTTACCCACGTAACATTGTAAATGATAATATCCCTTTATTCAACCCATAAGTATCCACCAATGGTATTATATCTCAAAAAAAGGCTATAAATAAAAAACCTCACTTTGTAAAAGGACAGATGGTCCGCCACAATGTAGCTTCTACAGTTATTCTCTGTTTTAATAAAACAAGTTTCTTTGTGGTTTTATTTTCTTTGTGTTCTCTTTTTTTCTTTTTTCTTTTTAAACCACAAAGAAACTTGTTTGTTAAAACGAGAGAATATTTATGCAAGCCTACAGCGCCAGCGGACAATCTGTCCTTTTACAAAGTGAGGCTTGTTATTTATAGCCTTTTTTGAGATAGAATACCATAAGTGGATACCATGGGCCAATACCATGGGTAGATACCACTTACAATACCATGGGTAAATCCCATGTGTGGATGAATACCATGGGTGGATGCATACCATGGGTCACTTATAATACCATGGGTGAATAAATATCATGGGTGGATGAATACCATGAGTCGATGCCATTTACAATACCATGGGTAAATTACATGGGTAGATGGATAACATGGGTAGATGAATACCATGAGTTGATGCCATTTTCCATTCGGATCATTCCTCCCTCCTTAAGAAGCAATGGTCTCCATTGCGTGAAGTTCCCTCCTGAGAATCCTTTGTTGAATATGAAGAACCACTGAAGAGAAGGGTTTTGTGTAGTTAACCCATAACCGTGATGAACGAATATCCGAGGATAGAGATACCCTGTAATGCTTGTGACCAACTGTGATATTGACAGTGTGCGGCCTAGCAAATGGACTTCGATGAAGTGTGGGTTTGTGGATGAACCAAAACCATGACAAATGAAGATCCGAGGATAGAGATACCCTATAATGCTTGTGACCAACTGTGTGACTAACAGTGTGCGGCCTAGCAAATGGACTTCGATGAAAAAGATTTTGTGCGGTTGACCCATAACCGTGATGCTGATTGTTGATGAAGTAGCAGGTGCCTACATAGCTTGGGGTGGGAGGGCACGTCTCCAAATAACCCAAGCTGAATTTTGCTATGATGAATGTGAAGCAGGTGCCTACTAAAGCGGGGTGAGAGGGCACGTCTCCAAAGGGAACCCGCTCCGAATGCTGCTCCAGATTTAAAATGAGTATAACTCGGTCAATATAACTCAGAATATTTATTATAACCTGTTTTTGGAAATGGAATGATCATTCTGCATCATCTCATGTGTTTGAAACCACTATCTGGAGACTCTAGACTCTCAGATTTGCGCTGGAACTGTCACGCCGTCACAAAATTTCTGAAAAAATAGTTGATTTTAAATCAACGATAACTCCCACATTCGGACTTCGATTTGACGGATTGTTTTTTTGAACTTGGGTGATTTTTCAAGAGGAGCTCAGATCTGTATCTATTCTTTTGAAATTTTTCACTAAAAATTTCAAAAAATGACAGAAGAGCCACCGTCCATGAATTGTCGTCAGAAAAATTGCTTCAACATTGCTGATTTTGAATCGGTGATATCTCCCTCATCCGAACGCCAATTTGGCCGATTTTTTTTTTGAAGTTGAGTGTTTTTTCGCAAGGAATCCAGATCTACTCTTTGTTCTTGCAAATTTTTCACCAAAATTTTCAGATCTTATTTGAAAACTCGACGCCCAAAAAAATTCATGGATTTTGCTGAAGATTGCTGCAAAGCATTGAAATTGAAATATGTTTTAAACCCTCACTCCCATGGAGGCATAACCTGAATCTGATACCATTGATCTGGATCTTGGGGGGAGGCCCCCAAGATCTAAAAAGTTGAAATAGATATGACCAGATCTGCAAAATTACAATGCTAGAAATAAAAAAAGAGAACACACTGAAAGAAAAATAAAATACAAGAAAACCCACAACATTCATGAAAGAATAAGCTGTGAAAACTACATTGTGGCGAATTAATCTGTCCTTTTACAAAGTGAGGCTTGTTGTTATGGCCTTTTTGGAATACAATACCATAGGTGGATATGGAAGACTAAGCCTGCATGAGGTGATATATACACAATACCATGGGTAAATCATAATATGGATAGATACCCTCGTTGATTATAATGATTATTATAGTACATGGGTGAATAAACTATCATGGGTGGAGGAATACCATGGGTCGATACCATTTACATTGTAGGTGAGAATTCATGGGTAGATGGATAACATGGGTAGATAAATACCATGAGTTGATGCCATTTTATTAGGATCAACCACTCTTTAACTACAGTGTATCAATGGTTAGTGAATACAACTAGCTCAATTGTGTCTAACTAAGTTAAATTGAACACAACTCCACCAATACTTCTACAACTCCACCAAACTCTGTCACATGAGTTCTAACTGAAGTCTCCATGCAATAGCTCCACTTAACCCTCAGGAATAGCGTAATTCCTTCTGTCAGCTCCTGTGCCACATCTGTGCACTTAACTGAAGTGCTCCAAGAGAATAAGTTAATGATTATAGTCCAAATATTATTAAGAGCTAATAATATTAGACATATCTATTTTTAGACTGGCAATCTAAAAATAGATTCCGCCCAATATGTCTAAAAATAGAAGTCCATCTATTTTTCCAACTTGACCAACCATCCACAAATAGCATCCTGCAACTCATAGAATATGATCGACATGTCTAAAAATAGACTTTGCGCCAAAAATAGCCTGCGGGCCCACTTATTGAAGGCGGGCTTCTTTTAGCTCGGCTCTCCTTGTTGTTGCAATCTAATGCTCCTCTCAACAAAGATAGGGATTGTCTGCCTTCCTGTCTGCCCGCCATGGTATTCGAATTTGCTCTTGGTGAGCGCCTTCGTCAAGATATTAGCATCTTGATCCTCCGTGGGAATGTATGAAAGTAACATGTTCTTCCGCTTCATACAATCTCTGATATGATGATACCGAATTTCAATGTGTTTAGATATATCATGAAATACTGGATTAACCGATAGTTTGATGCAACTCTGATCATCACAATATATCACAGTAGGATCTAAGTGTGAACCAAACAACCCGACCAGGATCTTCCTCATCCATATAGCCTCACATGGAGCCAAACTCGTTTGCCATATGCTCGCTCTGTTGGAAGTAGGTGCCAGATGAGTTCGAACTAGTTTAAGCTGGTGTGGGCCCAGGTACGAAGTCTCCCGGATGTGCTCTTTCTGGTGGGCTCCACACTTACAATCCACATCGTCGACCGCAGCTTCCGCCTCGTCGGCTTCCGTGGCCGCCGTCCATGTCCGGGTGGCCTGCAGGATAACGCGGCCGTGGCCGCTGCTCCTCCTTCCGGAAAGCCGGCCCGGGAGGCTACTGTCTCCTTTGTGGCCCAGTTCCAACAGCATAGCATATATCGGGTCGTGTATTGACCGGATACATAAGCGACCCCACCAACTATCGATAGACAGTGGCATCCACTACCTCCGCTGAAGTAGCATCCTCCTTCCTCAAACCACCAGGAAGAGGAGTGTCAACAGGCTTGCAGCCTTGCATGTTGAACCTCTCCAGAATCTCCCGGGCATACTTGCCCTGAGAAACAAACAGTCCTCCGCTGCGCTGCCAAATCTCCAATCCCAGGAAATAATGAAGGATGCCCCAGTCCTTCATCTCAAACTCTCGTGCAAGATCCTCCTTGCATGAAAGTATCAACTGCTCATCGCCAGTCAAAATCAGATCATCTACATACAGTACGATGATCAACAGCTTCCCCTCCACCACAATACGATACCAGTTTCGAAGAGGATCCTGTCTTGGGAGATAAAGTGGGTAGCTCTTTGTTTGTCAAATGCCTTTTAAGCATGAGGTGCTTGTTTCAACCCATACAATGCTCTTTTGAGCTTGCACACATGCGACTCGTTGCTGAAGATCTCAAAACCTTGGGCGCACTGTCATACACCTCCTCTCCAGTGACCAGTTGAGGCAACGAGTCTCCACACATCCCTTGGGTAGATCTGCCACCCCATACTGCCGGCGAGGAGAGCGAGAGGTAAAGTGAAAGTACCGGAAGAATACCATGCTACCCAGTCAAAAGGTCTCCTCATAATCGATCCCCTCGATCTGTGAGAAGCCACAGGCAACAAATCTTGCCTTGTACTTCTCCACACTCCTGTTAGCCACCTGCTTCACTTTGTAGATCCATCGCGAACCCACCACTGATTTCCCCTCCGGTCGCGGGACAATCTCCCATGCACTGTTTCTGACAATCGAATCATACTCTTCCACCATGGCATCTACCCATGCGGGGTCCTCCACAACTTCCTCGAAAGAGGATGGCTATGTCTCTGTCTAGTGACATCTCTCTATGTTGTGATGTAGGTGCTCTCAGCCTTCTCTACATCTGTGGACAGTCGCTGCAGCAGTGTTCTCTTCCACTCCATGGTTAATCTCTTGTGGCGATCCATGCCCTCGCAGCTCATCCTTAGGAACTAATAGCTCCTCCTTTGCATGCAAGTGTGGCTCCCTCTCAAGCGAACACTTCATGGCTTTCTCCTCCTAAAATTTGATATCTCGTCGCACAACAGTCTTGCGACTGTCTGGAAAATACACACGATAGTTGTGGGGCGTATCAGTGTACCCCACAAATATCCCAACCTTTGCGGTCGGCTCCAGCTTCTTCCTGGCATCCTTCGTCACATGAATGTAAACAGGTGAACCAAAAATCCTCAAATGGGAAATATCGGGCCTCTTACGCTCCTGGGTGTACTCATATAAAATGTCGTGAGATTGAGTTCTAACACCATGTCTGTGCGTGTTCATGCCTCGCCCACAAGTGTATGGAGTGGCCCACGGAGTCATCTGTTATCGCCCAGTGCTTGCCCGATGGGTCTGTTCTTCCACTCAACTTGTGCATTTGTGGGTTATGAGGTGCTATGGGCTCTCTTGGGTGCTTATGACAGCAAATTCATGGGTCATGTGGGTGGTCTGCCATTGTCACTCTAAGAGCCTTCACCTACTTCCCCGATTCTTTCTCACCCAGTGCCTTGAACTCACAAAACTTTGAGTATGTATCACTCTTATTCTGCATGAAGAAGATCCAACACTTCCGAGAAAAATCATCAATAAATATCACATAGTACACGACGTGAGGAGGGAAGCTGCGAGAAGGTCCACACACGTCTATGTGAATTCTCTCAAGGATCGTCGTGGCGTGGCTATCCTTCTCATGAAAGGTGGATTTCAAAAATTTTCCCAAGGTACATCCCTTGCACTGATCTGACTACGCAAGAGTGCCCTTAGGAAGCCCAATAGAAATTTGTTGTAGTATCTTCAAAGATCCATGGTGAAGGTGGCTCAATCTTTTGTGCCACAGCTCGCCATCATCCCGGCTCACCACTCCTTTTGCCTTGCCTACCATTGCTGCGCAGCCATCTACCTGCAATTGATAAAGTTTCTTAACTCAAACCCCTATCCTCCGGGTCTCACCGGTTGCCTTACTGCGCGATGCTGCTGTGAAGACAACATCATATCCCTTCTCTTCTAACATCGCCACAGAGATTAGATTCTTCTTCAATCCTGGAACATGCATCACTTCCTTCAATACAAAGGGTTTACTAGACTCCCTCTCAAAGGAAATGGTACCGATACCGGTTGCACTGTATCTACCATCATCGCCCATCTCAATGTGCACTCCAAGATCTTTCTCATCCAGATCAGAAAACAAATCTCGATCTCCTGTCATGTGAAAAGACGCACCACTATCCAAGAACCAAACTGAACCCATCACACTTGATACCAAGCATGCGATCAGCAAAAAATCTAGCTCAAACTGCGAGGCTAAGGCCTCTCCCGCTGCAGATCCAGCAGCCTGCTTATTTTTCTTCTTCTGCGGACAATTTGTGGCATAATGTTCGTGTTGGTGACAGTGAAAGCACTTCACCTTGGACATGTCCTGCTTCTTGCCTTTCGCACCAGACTGAGAAGCTTTCTTGCTCTTCCCCTTCTTTGCTTTGGCAGCCAAAGCGCAATTCTCTTCATCAGATGCCTTTGATGAAGATCCGTCCCTAGTACTCCGCCTTATCTCCTCTTGCACAAGATCCGACCAAAGTCGCTCCCATCCTGGAAATTTCTCCCGACCATTGACAGAGTCCTGATAGGAATGCCAACTCTTCGGAAGCCCAAGGAGAGCCAAGCTCACCAAGTCCTCGTCATCAACAGTAACCCCCACACTTCCTAGCTCATCCCTACATTGGATGAACTTCGTGAGGTACTTGGGCATACTGTCGCCTTTCTCCATTTTTATGTTCCTGAGTTTATCCTTGAGTGCCAACTTCCTCTGGTCGCTCTTGCTTTGAAATAAATCTGTCAAAGCTTTCCACATCAAGAATGGAGAAGCCTTACCATGAAGGCTGGACACTATGTGATCCTTCACACCTTCCAATAGAATCCTTCGACACTTTGTTGTCTTCTTTTGCCATGCGTCAAGTACGACAGCATCACTAGAAGTAGGTTTTGGAATTTCTGCATCTATGAACTCCTTCAACCCATTGTCATCCAGCACCGCCTCCATCCTGTCCTTCCATGTAATATAATTCGAGCTGCCCTCAAGGGCATACTCCAATCGTAATCCGTTGAAAGACATCTCAACTTCGACACCAAGAAAACACTGCTGCAAATTCGAATTCCACCAGCACAAAACTCAACCGCTTCAATGTTTTGCAATTGCTCCAATGATCAATACTCCTCTGATACCATGTAGAAATTTGAATAATAGATCACTTATTCACCGAGATTATCCTGATTACACACTATTTGAGCTTCATGCATAATACATAACATCTTCTACTATTGATCATCAATTTGCGGAATTAAAAACAATCGCATGCGCACATTAAAACCATAAACAATCACACATATAAACACAGTATTTATGGGAAAGCTTAAAGCTGAAAACCCCCAACTATCTGTATATTATAATGATAGATATCATGTAACAATAATTTTACAAACTCCTCACAAGCTCTCAGTACAATCTCCAATTGTTACACACTACACAAGCTCAGATCATACAAAACACATGCTCCAATCTGCTCCACCTATTAGCCAGCCTCTACTGCGCAATCCAATATGGATAATCATGAGATCAAGGTTCAAATCCCACCGGTGTGTACTATGCAATCCTCATTGGCTTCTCCATCAATGTGTGTGCAAATCTCATGCACCAGTATAGTCACAACTGATAGTCACACTTTCTCTTTCACCTACCTCTTCACTGGTCTCCACTGAAACTGTCCATGCACTACAGTTAACTGATGTATTCTTTAGTTGATTTATGATTTAATAATTAGTGAATTAATTAATAATTAATTCACACCACTCTCACTAATTGTATCAATCAGTTAGACTAGATACAACTAGCTCAACTAAGTTAAGCTGAACACAACTCCATTAACTGTCTCATCAACTCCACCAAACTCTGTCACATGAGTTCTAACTGAAGTCAACCATGCAATAGCTCCACTAAACCCTAGGAATAGCATAATTCCTTTTGTCAGCTGCATGTGCCACATCCGTGACTCGAACTGAAGTGCTCCAAGAGGATAAGATAATGTTTAGAGTCCAAATATTATTAAGAGCTAATAATATTCGACATATCTATTTTTAGACTGGCAATCTAAAAATAGATTCCGCCAAGTATGTCTAAAAATATAAGTCCATCTATTTTTTCCGACTTGACCAACCATCCACAAATAGCATCCTGCAACTCATAGAACATGATCCATATGTCTAAAAATAGACATAGTCTAAAAATAGACTTTGCGCCAAAAATAGCCTGCGGGCCCACTTAGTGAAGGCGACTTATTTTCACTAAGCTCCATCATCTTGTTGCATTTTCAACATGAATTTGATCCAACTCTTAGTTGATGATGAGGCATCCAAGTCACTAACTGTTTCCTTTCTTTGTGCATTCTGCTCCAACAATTCTGCAAACTTGGGGTCCAATGATACCTTTTTATTTCTCAATAAGAAATATATATGTAAAAATTGAAAGTGGTTATTTTATATAAATATGATGATGAAATAAACCTCTTTCAGTATCTGAAAATTTGGCTCCAGCTGTTCACAATAGGCTCTACAAAAATATGTGTAAAACGGATTTTTACAGAGTCTGAAGAATAGGCTATAAATATGCACATTTATCTCTCATTATGTAATACCTGTGCACAAATTGAGATAGGTTTTTGTATATGGGTCTCTTAGGAACAAATACCTCCTTCATTTTTTTAATATGTATTTCTTATTGGCCAAAATATTCTCGGAAAAATGATGACTTAACATGAATTTTCTGCAAAGAGAGCTTTCAAATATTGTTTAATATTTCCAAATCCATAATGTCTATTAGAAAAGTGAGAGATATTTTTGTAGTATAAGACCTTAAGAATATAAACCTCCTTCAGTTTTTCAAAGTTCATCATGGATTGGTCACAATAGGTTTTGCAAAAAAATGACTTAAACATGAAATTTCTGAAAAAATGTTCCTTCTTGTTATTTTTTCATCTTTTCACCTTTTTGTTCTTTTAACTGTTTTACTTTCACTTTGGATAAACTTCATTGTTGGTGAAATTATTTTCATCTCTTTTTACCATTTACTGCCTCTGTATTTACTTTTACTATTTACCTTTGACTGCTTTATAACTTTGTTTTAACTTTCACTTTGACTTTTACCTGATACACTTTAACCACTGATACTCTTTAACTGTTATGTTTTCAGTGTCACTGTAAATTCTGATTTCTCTTTTACCATTCACTGTGAAAATTTCATCATTATGATCTCTCGCTGACTTGATTTTATTTTTTCTTTGTATACAAATTGTTTTCCGAATGAAGCTTTTGATTTAAAATCTGAGAATTTGGAGCAAACAATTTTGTCAACTAGTATTGAAACTGATGGCCCAATTTATTATTCTAATAATAACCTGCAAAAATCAAACAATTTGTTAATGAAACAGAGGTCTGCAAGGAGGTGATTAAAGGCTTTTGAAAGACCTGTGGAATGAGATCTGTCTGTGGAGGTTTAACTCTATTTTTAGGAATTCTGGCTTCTTCTGTAAGATTAAATGGTTTACAAAAGTAATTTACTTTAAATAGAGGGGTAACTGAGAAATTTAGGCTAAATATATCTTATTTTGGGCTTTTTTCTCAATTAGGTTTATCTGAGGATTGATACTAGGATAAGACAAGAAACAGGGTTTCCTGAATAGTTTAAATTGTAAAAAGGAGATTTTTAATAGATTTGTAGGCTTTAAACTCCTTTTGTGTTTCAGAATTGATCTTCAGAGGTTGTAAGAGGATGATTGGCTTTAAAAGGAACACAGAGGAAATTAGGTTTCCTGGAAAAAAATGGCCAGGGTTTGGCTTGTTTTTGGGCAATTTACACAGTTAATTCTCCTATTTAATAGTTTGTCTTCTAATGGAAGGTTTCGAATTGACTGTGCAAGATGGTAATTTAATCAAAGATACCTTAGATTGTAGGTATTTTGATTCTTTTAAAAGGGTTTCTAAATCTTCTGGTTATTCCTACAGATGGATTTGGATCGTTGATGTAGAGAATGGCTTTAATGATCTTCAAATAAGGAAAATTGTGGTCGAATTCGACTTTGGGACAAGAGATTAACAAATAGGGGCTTAGGGCTCTTTACACAGTCAGGTAGAGTCTTCTTACCAGTCAGGAATGAATATAACAATGATTTATTTCAATAGTTTAACCTTTACAATATAAACCATTATATGTAGCATTTATTAGAGGTCCATTCAAAGGCGTGAGGCAGATTTGTTTTCGAATGCAAAAACAACCGGTGGGTTTCGCGTTGGATTTTCATGGTAAGTGGTTTTCTTTAAAATGAACATGATCGTATCAAAATATGACATTTCGTATTGGGTGGTTTCATAAAACAACTCTTTTCACATGATTTCGAACAAACATTGAATGATCAGTTTCAGTGCGTGAAACTGAACGCGCACCGTTGGATTTGTTTTAATCAAGCGAATGGTCAGGATTAAGTTAATAGTTGTGGAAGAAAGATGTGTGGGACCAGGGCAACTTTATACGATGACGCACAATATAATAAAACCTTTGAAAAAAAAGACTTTTATAACGAAGGTTTTAATATATGTAATGGTTTATATATAAGTAGGTATAATGCAAAGGTTTTGTTGGGCGATGTTATATATATAAACAAAGTTTATATATATGGTAAAAGAGCGCGTGAGGCTATTTTTAACCAAGGTTAGGATACGGTAAAGCTTAGAATGATAATAAGCTTTTTATAGTGGCGCAGATGAAAAAATTTGGGATAAATGATATAAGAGAGGTGATGCGGTAAAGCTATATTTTTCCGATAGCTTTATTTATATTTATATTTTATTATATAGTTATAGACCATGGAGGAGTCCAATAACTATATGAGACGGGATTATTTATATATGGTTAGTTTTAGACCAAAGGGGGTATTTTTTGTGTTTTTAATTTAACACGTGGATATTTAACTTTGGTCAAAAACCTTATAATAATGGGCTTTGGGGATAATTAAATAAAAGGAGCTATAATACTTAGGATAAGATTTATTTATAAGGATTTAATAATTAAATTATAAGTTAATATGACTATGGACAATGTAATACACCAAAAAATAATTATATAACTAAGTAAAGTGATAATGTAAAAGCAAGGCTTTATTCATTTATAATTTAACCACTTTGACTTAGAATATAACATTTTTGGAGGGTTTTTTTTGTTTTTTATGAATGAAGGATATTAGTCAAAAGGGAATTTGATTATTCATTAAGTAAAAAAGGAGAATTTACTTATGAAATTGAATAATGATGAGTGCATGAAGGGTAAATGATGAAAATTAGGGATTAATATAGGAATTCAACACTTTTAACTTAACAGTCATTGAGCCTTGGGTCTGGTCCCAACAGAAGTTAGAGAAATGCTCTGAGCCTCTTTGACTGAAAATATAGAATGCAGAATAACTATAGGGGAAGGGAAATCAGTGATAGTTCCCTGGTGAAAGATATATACAATGAGTTTCCCACTTTTTTCTACCTACCCAATCCTTTACTCTAGCGTTTTTTTCTTCCATTTTCAAGTGCATTTGAGCTAGCAACCTTGAACATTTTATTCTTTTAAAAGCAATAAAAACTATCTAAATCTACCTTATATCATCCGAGTGCTCAGATTAAACTGATGAGCTCCTCTTTATTCTCTACCTATCTACTAATAAGTTAGTATTAAAATATCTGACTAATTTTTATTCACTATTCTACAACAATAAAATTGAAACATGACAAGTCAAGATTAAGTAGTTCAACTCATCATGGATTATGGAATTTATTGACACTTTGCCATAATCATCTGAAAGTAAAAAGTAGTGGCATTTGGACTTGCACCCTTGCATGTTTTATTTCTTTTTCTTTGGGGTATATTATTTTTTCTAAGTCCTTTGATTTTTCTTTTAGGACTTTTACCCTTTTTTTTATTTTCTATTTTTTATTTTTTTAACAAAATATGGGAAAACAACTTGCAGAAAGCAAGGTATGTACATATTTACAAGACTATCAATAGTCAATTCAAAATTATGAATCCTATACTTATAGGACCCTAACAAGTAGATCCCTTATCTTCTTGTTATTCTTTCATCCCCTATGATGATGCGCATGTGAACCTCTCTTCTCATGATGATAAGTCAGGTAGCTTCGCTGCATCATACAGTCTCCCTTCCTCCCATCACTCCATCTTCTATTGTGATGATGACATCATGGAAGCCTTGTCCACCCTTGACTTCATATTTCTCGCCCATAAGCGGGATGGCACCATCCTTGTCTATGGTGACTTTCATGGCCTGAGCACAAGCTACACCTCCGATAGCTCCCACATACCGCTTACCCGTCAGCATGTGAGTAGTAGACATCATACCCAGATCACTCCCTCTCGTAGTGGTTGTTCGATCTCTACTTTGCGCACAGGTTGCCAGCATTGTTCATCATCCTCTCATTTGTTGTCTTATGGCACTTTTCAGATGGACCTTCCATCCACACCTTATATCGGTTATGCCGATGGTGCAAGTCGCTACTCTCGGAATCTAGCTTCGGCAGGTTGGGCCATCTTTACCCCCTTGCATTCGCTAGTTCTCTCGAACGGTGTATGCATTGGTACTGCTACCAATAATCAGGCCGAATATGATGCAGTGAGAGGTTTATTAGACGATGCCCTTTCCCATCGCATCCTCCACCTTCATGTTTGTTTAGATTCCTTGCTTCTTGTCATGCAATTCAATGGTGTATATCGTACCTAGAGCACAAAATCATTACATTCAGTCATGTACCTAGAGCACAAAATCACTATGTAGATAGAATTGCAAACAATATTCTAGATTGGCATTTGGCACACGCATTTAGCACAAGATAATAATATAACATAAACCATCAAAATTATGCATATCCATAATATGTGTCGCATAAAAATTTTTAGAGTCCATCAACTCTGATACATATGACATGCCCATAGCACGTTACAAAAACTCAAAACTTGGGGCACCACCTTCCCCTACACCTAATCACTATCTGGAGGATCCCAAGCTAATGGCTCTACTCCTTCAGCTCGTAGATCGCGCATCCCTTGTACGACCATCACCATGCACCACATGACCCCTCGCCACTCTGAGGGTAGACCAATACATGGCTCTATGTACTGGTCGTCCAAGTCTTGCCAGTCGCTCTCTCAAACACCGGTCAGAAGCCTCTCACATCTACGATGGATTTCCTCCAAGAGGGCTACTACAGCCTCATTTTATGGCACTCTTGACCCACTAGGTCCTGCAGCTCCTGATACTGCAGGCCACCCCATATACCCGGCCGGTTTTACCAGTGTTATATCTACATACAAAAAGTGAAATAATCAGTACCATATACATTATTCTGAAACTTTACAATGCACATAAAATATTAGCAATTTTTCACTTACCATCGAGCCCCCATACTCGATGAGGTGGTAGTGGCAGATCCGAGTCCCCACAATAACTCATCCCACTATAGAGATAGTCATCTATATACATCGGCATCTAATCCCAATGAGAAAAGAACTCGGGTCAGAACACCCATCTAACCACCCCAGCTCCTCCTTTGTATAGTAGTCGCCCCCACCGGTGCATCCTGGGCTCCCTCGGGCCCCCATCTTGGAGTGGTATGCGAGGTCGAAGTGTCGGGATCTTCTCGAAGAAGAGCGAACACAAAACTATACCATATGAACAGTCATGGTTCACTTGCCGCTTTCATAGAGACAATTGTCGTTTCAACGACGACAACATCATCTGGGCCCACCCATAGTAGGTCCCACTCAACACACTCTCCACAAGCATCATCTGCCCTCTAGTGATGTGGCGGAGTGCCTGGTTTCCCAGGATCCACAACACTGCTACGGCTACAACACAGGTCTCTAACCTCTCTAGATCCTTGATAGGTATCTGAGTCCCCTTGACTTGGAGACCTGGTCGAAAATGGTGCTCTACAAACTCCATGATGTTCTGCCCTCACGGTAACACTCGTTGAGTATTCCCTACCATCCCAAGTGGTGGGAGACCGCTAAGGAAATATATATCCTAGACCGTCAGCTCGATCTGGTGCCCCTACACTATAAAGACCTCATGGTCTGGATCCCAATAACTCACAATACAGGCCAATAAGGGCTCTCCAACTCTCATCAGATGGTTCTCCACAAACCTCAGAACCCCAAACCTGGCCAATGCACTGCAGACACCCTGATCCTCCAGAATGTCCGACCATAAGGTGCCCAAGTCTCTCTCTCTCTCTCCAGTTGATCTGTAATTCTACCATATTTGCACAAAATCATTATATTTGTTAGTGTACAGATAGTAAAAACTGTATCTCAACATAAAAATCTAGTGTTTAGCCAAAAAATAGCACAGAAAAACCCCTCCCTGTCAGATCGCACTTTTCAGGGCCAATCCTGGGACAGGTCATAGTTTTCTGCCCAAAACCTGCTACCCAGGTCACAGTTTTTGCCCCAAAAAGTGAAACCCGGCCATGAAGAGGAGCAGGGGTCTGTTCCTGAGCTCTGGGGACCTAAACTAAACTTTCAATCCATTGAAATGAAAGAGTAGGGTTAGGCCTCTTACCTGCAACTGACAGATCTTGATTCCAACGGTCGGTTTGTCTGCTACGATCGCCGCAAGATTTAGGGCCTTCTCTCCTCTCTTCATTCACCACAACTCCACATGAAAATGAGTGAATTTGGAGGGAAAACACCTTATTAAAAGAGAAACCCCTGATTTTTCTTTCGCCTAATGTATCCAAACCATAGCTCAGTTTGACAAACCGTCTATACCATTGGAAAGCTCTCACCGAGCCCTTAAATGGGTATCTATTAGTTTTTTATGATTTGATAGTTCACCAGGACACTTTTTGTCCAAGAAGCATCACTTCACCACTCCTCAAAATCTAATTTCTTCACTTGCAACACCTTTACTTGGGGAACTACTTTGCCTCCACACTTTTCCATGCTCATGTAGATTTTTGTCGCGAGTATCCATGCTATACTCATGTTTTTATGGTCCCCATTGGACCTTTACTGTGTAGTAGTATCATCGAGTCGCCCTTGTTTAGAGCATCCGAGTTGAGTCATCATCGCATTCATGGAGTCTATCCTGAGTCCCTTTGTATCCCACTATAGTCCTCCATCCTTCATTGCTTGGTCCCTCTCTTGTGTCGCACATTATGACTTCTAGTCCCACTATCCCCTATCCCTCATGATATTGTGTCAGTTGCTACCAGGTCATCCATGCCCTTTATACTCTAACAAGGGAAGTCGTCCGTCCGCTACTTAGTACCCCCAATTTCATCATCACCCCTGGTGTTCGTCTATCATTCACTCTAATATTTTCTCTCATGCCTTGGTTCAGGACCTCTTATTGCCTCACCTATGGCAGATCTCCTTCTGTTGACATCAAATCATTTATTCCAGAAGACAGGTCTAGAGGGCAGTGTACCCTGGTTCCAGCTTCCACTCTTTTTCGGTGCCTCGGATCAGGAAAAGGGACTCCTTATAGCCCTTTGACTTGATTTTTTCTCAACTCCAGCTCCTTTCAGCATGATCAAGATCCGCATACTCGATGGTTCAGTGATGTAGCAGATTGGATTGGTGATTCCCGGGTGTGTGTGAGATGTTTCAGCCCTCATGAGGGGGTAGCCCTACAGGTAGCCCCCCACATGCCTGGATGTCCTCTTCATTTCAGCCTTCGATGCAGCTCCATAGATTTTATGATGTCGGCCTTAGCCGCTTGCAGCTCATTTTTTATTGCATGTATCAGTCAAATTTTCAGAGCCCTTTCCTGTTTACAGGGGCATCTAGGTTGTATTTGTATCTCATGTACTCAGATATTATTGTACAAGTACTGGCTGTTATCCCAGGCACAGTATGTATGAGGGATTCATTATCATGTTTTTTATCTGGCTCATGTTTATGCTAGCATGTACTATATTGTTCAGTCCCTTGTTTACTGAACGCATTATTCTTTGTACTTTGTCTCGGCGGGTATAGGTATGCCTCCCCCGCCAACTATAGCACAGGTACTCACTCATAAAAGATACTTGTTGGACTTGTAAGTCTCGCCTCCTTAGGGTCTAGTCCTCTCAGCACTTTTTTCTACCTTATATTTCTCTCTCTGACTTCCCCATCGGTGTCTAGTGATTGATTTCTTACGACGTCCTTCGGTCATATGATTAGCTCCTAATGCTCACACGCTGGGGGCAATCTGTTACACCATTTTTTGGTCATGTAACCTATTATTATTATATGGACCCAAGTACACCATGTAAGACCAATTTTACCCTAAGTAAAATGGATTTCACTATGAAAATAACTTAGTAAACCACCTTTATTAAGTTGTTTATGGTCTAAACAGAAAACCCCATGAGGAAATATTAAATAAATCTATATTTGTTTGATTTTCCTCAAGGAATAATTAGTTAAAAAACAATTTTATTAATATTCCTGGTTATATTTAACCCAAAACAGGGAAATTAATTAGATAAATCATTATTTATCTTATTTTTTCTAGGAATAATTATTTAAACCTTATTTAAATAATATTATTTGTTAAATATGACTAAATCACCCATAAATATTAAATAAATCATTATTTATTTGATTATTACTCAACCACATCCTTAAAATGATAAATAAATAATTTATTTATTTATTATTTACAAATAAAGGGATTTGACCCAAGTCAAATTCTTTTTCCCTCCAACAAATATAATAAAATATTCCATAAAATTTGGATCTTGATTTGGTTAATAATATTTTAATTACACACCAGTATCTAGACTAACTCAATATTTTTTATAAATAGAATGGTTTTCCCATTCATTTACCACCTTTTGTTGCCTAAATCACTCTGGATCTATACTTTTGGTCTGACTTTGATCCACCATCATAGTCATATTTTGCTACCATTTTTTTCTGGGTTTTATACACCATCAAGAGAGAGGGATTTTAGATCTAAAGAGCTGAGGACTTACAAGAACCCATCCCATTGAGGAGAACTGGTAACATCCTTCTATGTTTTCCTCCTAGGTGCTATTAATACAAAATTCATTCAACATATTTTTGTCTTGTCTATTGGAAGCATGGAGTAAATCTTGTTTTATTTACTGCTTAATGTATTTTAATGCATAGATCTAGATTTTTGCAGCATTTATCTTGACCATCTAATTGTAAATATAAGGATATTGGCAGCTATATTTGTTGTTAGGGTTGTTTTTTATGCACAAATAAAGTGGTCTTTTTTCGAACACTTGCAACTAAGATTCATACTAACAAAATCCAAGACACTGACTATGTACATGATTCTAGAGAAGGAACACCCTAGTCAAAGAGGTAAAGCAAAGTAATGCATGGTGATCACATGTAAATGAGATTATATGTTAGGCAATTGAAAATTCATTTTTAATGCTTGTTGTACTTGATTTGATGTAATTGTGTAAGAAGGTGCATGATTGGTTGTACCTGACACCCCAGAAGCATTGGTCCAAGTTGTAAAAGGTGGATTTCCCCTTTTAAGACTTATGGAGTTAGGCCTACATAGATTTGTGTGATGGCACATGTAATCATGTAACATGTATCTCTCTTATGTAGAGAGAGGGCATGATATCAAGTTGTGGAATGAATCACTAAGGTAGGTGCAAGGGTGGCAGGTGTACTTGTATCTTAGCTTGATGTGGATTCTAAGAAATTAATATTCGACTAAGGGGAGAATATTAGATGGAATAATCTCAGAATGTGAAGGACCAAATTTTGATTGATGAACCATGTAGGTGAAAAGGATTCCTAGAGAACTAGTGAGTACAGTGGATGGTACCCATGTACCTTGATAGATGGGTTTCCTTTTACATGGACATCAATAATCAATTGTATGTGGGTACAAGATGGAAAAAATAAAATCTTATGGTGAATAAAAGTAAGTAAAGACCATGGAAAGAAGGAGATAGTACTTGTGGTAGAGATAGAAGAAACAACTCGTTTTGAGGCACTATGGTAGCAGATGATATTGGTTATTGTAGAAACAGTGGAAATTGAATTATGATGGAAAAATGTATAATTATTTGAGTTGAATAAAAATAGACTCATCACGGTATTGTAGTTTGAGTCACACATGTATTAGTAAGAAATTCTATGTTGGTTTGATGTAGAGGTCATTCAAAAGTATGTGCCTAGTATCTCCATGATTTGGAGTGTGTTTTACTCATATCTATGTAACATGAAAATGGAATATCGCTATAAGACCTAGAGAGACATGCATGCCCATTTATAGTGTGTCCCTCATAATGAATTTTTCTATTTTAGTTCAATAACATCTATTAGGGATTTATTTAACACCCTAAAGAGTGGGCCATGTGTTGGTTAGATGAACTTGAGTGGACCATATTATTGGATGTAGACTCCGTGAGGTGAAATTTTACATACATGAGACTCCAATAGACTGACATTTGCAACAATTAGGTACTCATGCATTCTGGTGGATGTTTGTCTCTTTATATGGACATTGATAGTTTGGTGATTTGTGCATGATTGAGGTACAGAGTGATAGTACTAGGTTGGAATAGAGATAGACTTGCCTATGAAGGAGGGTATTCAATTCATAGTGAAGCATTTTCTGCATAGGTTAACTTTGTTAAAGACCTCAACGAATGAATATTAAGACAAGCAGTTGTTAAGGGGGAGTTTTGGAGTATGTAACACACACTTGCCTTAATGTGTGTGATCATATATTTTACTTGTTGATTTTATTGGTCATTATTAGGTTGATTTCTAGTGTCTACAAGAAGGAGGTTATTCCTATTATTTAGGAGGTTGTTGAGGCCTATTTGATTTGAGAGATTCTCTCCAACTAGACAGCTTCCTAGTTTAGTGTGAGGTTGAGATATGCACTTAATTGAGAGATTTTATGTTCAAGATAATTTTCCTATATTGAGACATATCTCATTGCATTTATATCTATCATTGTATTTGATAATATATAGAGTGTTCAACACATTTTTTTTTTGTGTCACAATAATCTCGACTCTCCCATCTTAACAATCTATAGCTCTCTTCTAACAACTTTATAGGCATTAGTGATAAACTAAGTACATTGAGGAATGTTAAGCCTACTTACGACATGCAAGAACAAACTATATTATAGTGATAACAAAAAGAACACACATATGAGAATACGTTAAGAACAATAGAATGTGGGAAGGAATTCCAACCATATTTCTATTGGACTTAATGTATATTTATACATGAGAGATTTGATTGGAGCAATTGTACTTGATCTCAATCAACCATTCACCTTTACTTTATATATTTACCGATTATTACTAACATTTACATAGTACATAATATATGATGACAAACATAGGCCTAAGAGGCCCCTCAACATCTCTCTCACCCTCAATGCATTGCTCATCCTGAGCAACAATGTAACGTGTCTTGGATCACTACTTGTTGTAGAAGTATCCTTATTGTAAATCAACCATGTGTACAAGTCTGCATAGGTAAATCATCCACAACAACTACTAGTTGAATAGGTAGACACACATATGTGAGGCTTACTGTGACTTCCTCTTGTCTCGTGACCAATTATTGCAGATCTTAAACTGTTCACATTCACTGCAATCTCTCTAAATGTGGACTGCTACTCCAACCAGGAACCATCGGGCAACTCCTCTCCAATCTAAGGGCATCCTTTTTTCTCTCTCTACAGATGAGTCTAGCGCATGACTGCTATTCCTGGGATTCTTTCATTAAAATATAAAATAAGTGAATCATCTACATATTAACCATTCTGCACCTTATTCTTTCACAATCCAAGATCCATTTTGTAACTTTATACCGAGGGGTAAATCCATATGTTCCTTTATTGTTGTCATGATTTTTAATCCTTCAACGATTGTGTGTTTTTCTCCTATGATTTATTGTTCTTGCATATTTTGTTGCAAAATTATTTGATTGGTCTTATTACTTCATATTTATTCTTGCATGTATGTTGTATGTTTCTTATTCAATTTTCTACCTAATTATTGTAACAACCCTCGTGAAAATTCAATGTAATAAAAGTTAAAAATAATAACCATGATTGATGAGACACTTATTCCAAACTGAATGTTGGGAAAAACATCCTAGGGGTGTTCATTTGGTTTATTATGGCTAAGGAAATTGAAAAAGGCTATGGCTAAAGAATTAAAGAGGAAAAATGTATTTTTGGCACATTTATTTATGAAAATAATGGAAATTAGGAGAAAAGGGAGTTGAAAGGTCATAGGTTGCATGTGAGGAGGAAATTGAAGGAAAATAATGGAAAATGAAGAAAATAGAGGCCTCTTCTATAAAAATTCTTTTGAGGATTAGTTGGTACCTTTTGTTAGTGAATTTTTGGGTTCTCTCTCACCATTCTCTCTCTCTCTCACACACACACACACACTTGGACACTCAAATTTTTTGAATCATTTTGGCATTGGAGCAAGAAAGACAAAGAAATCAAGGAAGAGAAGGATAAAGTAGCTATAGCAGGATTCTTTGCATGGTATTGCATGTGGTTATTTTCTATCTTGTCATGGGTTTTTCCATGTGTGACAGTGTTTTCAGCCTAACCTTTCCATTTCTGTATAACTTTGATGAGATGGATTTCTCATACTTTAGTTGAGTTGGATTTCCAGATGGATTTGAAGCTGAGTGGGGTGGATCTCTGAAATGACAAACACATGGCCTAGTAATCCCTAAAATAGACTTTGGATCATGGAAATACAATAGCCTAGTAATCCCTAAGCTAGAATGTGGGTTGCAGTAAAGCCAAATTGTGTGCCTTGGTGGGCCTAGTAATCCTTGCCGATGAATGGAGGGATATACGATAAATCCAAGAGGTGGAATGCTCTTTTTTGGTCCTACTAGTCCCAGGAAGGGATGTAAGGTAAAGCCTAGAGAGTATGTCTCAGTTTAGGACCTAGTGATCCTTGATTCAGACTGTGGATTACAGTAAAACCTTGGAGACTAGGAGGCACTCAAATTCCTCACGGTGTAGGTGTTACACAAAATTTTGTCACTATCCCTACAATCCCCAACTCGCACATTGGAGGGTCATTTCTGTGACTAATAAGAAGTTCCATGCCTTGCAAAGACTATCATTGCATCCCTTTACATGAGAGAAATATTCCTTCTGTTGACAATTCCCTGAGCAGAGTTGTAAAAACCCTTGTTTTTTCCTTGGCATGAGTAGCCAATTACACCCCCACGCCGATTGGGAAAATTAACACTGGGCCCATGCCAGTTGCCACTCTGTGCTAGTTAGACACCTGCGCTAAGCTGTGTATGGAGTGTTTTTTAAAAATAGAGGCAAATATTCCAATTCAACAACTTCGAGGATGAGTCATTGGACTCCCTCCTTTAGTTTATGGTTTCCACCTCCCATGAAAACCTCCTAAAGGATAGGCCTCCCTCCCACCTTTGTAGGGATCCCAACCTCCTCCTTTTACTCTATAAAAAGAAGCTATATATCTTTTCACAAGCTAGCTAAACACATTATAGAGAAATAGCTTAACTTGGATAGTTGAACACATTATAGCAAAATAGTTGAACTTGGATAGTTGAATACATTATAGCTGAAGAGCTGAGCATGAAGGATTGAAGAGTTGAATTGAGAAAGAGTTAGAACAAGGAGGAACTTCATTGAGAGAGCTTAATTCCATGCCCGCACCCCGTCTGAATCCCTTGATGAGTACTGAGACACGCTTCAGCTGAACCCCACTAGAGGAGATTGCGACGTCAAAGCATTGGTTATACCTCTTCCTTCTATCAATATATACATGACTAGCATTTGGGTTCCCGTTTTGTGTTATGTTATTTGATTTAATGCAACATGCTTAGCCCTCTTTGACTGGTTAATGATTACGAATGGAATTATTATGTTGTATGCTACTCTTTTTTACTGTGTTATGTGCAGGTATTCGAGCATGATTGCAGACGGATTGTGACTTGCCAAGGCAGGAGCGCGAGGTCACCACTACTACAACTACAAAAATAGCATTGGATTCCAGATAGGTCGATCTACCGTGTCCTCTTTCATTATGTAGTTAGGAACCTACATTCTAGCATGTCTCTTTGTTTCTAGACCCACCCTAGGGCTAGAGGGATCGTCTCTATCCACAGAGAGTATTTACCTGGACAACAAAGTGGCGACTCCACTGGGGAGTTTCCTTTGAGTTTTTCACTCTTTGAGGTATTTTTCATTCAACGATTTTAGTCAAACGACCATTTCCCTATTTGTTCCTATGTTTTTCATCAATTGCGATCTTTTAGTTTTTACTTGAAGTAGTGAGTCTGGTCTTGGTTGGGAGATTTTTTTTTTTCATTTTTAGGCATTAGCACTTTTATTTTTCTAACAGTCGCGCTAATTGGCACTAGTTGTCAGTTAGCAAGTCGCGCCAATTGGCCATTGGGGCTAGTTTTCAGTTAGCAAGTCACGCCAGTTGGCGTTAGTTTCACCCACAAAATTCATGCCAATTTAAGGGTGTGTGAAAAAATAAGGTTTTTTCCCTAATTCTTTCACCATTGTGTCTTTCCCTTCTGGTCCTTTTCTCTGTATGATTTAAATGTTCTCCCCTTCACTCAAGTGGGTTTGAATGGCTTGTTGGTTTGGTTTTTTGGTTTTTTTTCCTGTTTGCACGTGCATCCTTACATCCTAGTTTTTTCTAGGACCATGCATCAATTACCTAGTTGTATGCTTCACAGGACATTACCATGCTGATTGAGTCAGTCTCCTTGCTTGGTGATACATCTCTAGTTGATTGCCTTTATATTTTTGGTTGATTGAGTGTTAAAGTTTCAAGTGTCTATCCGAGTTCATTTGGTCCACTTGTTCACTTGTGAGCATAGATTACATTGCTCATTGTTCAGCTGAAAAGTCTTATGTCTATTATTGCTTGATGTAAAAGAGAATGAATGCCTTGTTTTGAGTTCATGTTTTGGGAGTCCTCTTTGTGCTTGACCTCATATGTCTTGTATCCTTTTGAGGAATTTCGTTACAAAGTGTTCAAAACAACGATTGCATTCTTAGTGTTTGTTTGCATCCCTTTTGCTTTCATCCTTCCATTAAGGAAATTTGCGTTTGTTTAGTTTTCATCTCAAAGTTTGCTTTAAGTGCGTTAGATCACATTGCATTGAAAAGTCATTGTTAAGATTTATCATTGAACTTAGATTACATTGTTTAATGATTGAGAGCTAAAATTTGCATTGAGTGCATTCTCTTTCATTAAAAGCATGCATTAAGTAGATTCTCATTTCATCGAAAAATGCATTGAGTGCATTATTATTCTTTCAAAAGAAAAAGGAAATTGTGCATAGATTACAATTGCATAGTTTTCAAAAAAGAGGATTTTGCATAGATTACATTGCATAATTTTCATTGTTGAATGTTTTAGATTACTTTTGGATAGTGAAAGTCATCTAGTTAAAAAAAAAAATTGTTTGCAGCATTATTTTTTGTTACATCATTTTTTGAGACTCTTCCCTTAACTAGATAGCATTCATCGAATTGAAAGGTTTATTTTATCATATAGCTGCATTTAGAAGTTCTCTGATGACAGCAGTAGGGCCTTGAAGCTGAGACATAATTCAAGATCAACTGTAAAATTTATTCAATTAACCTAAGGAAGCATTGGAACCTAACACAAACAGTTTTAGCGGTCTAGGCTAGAGACGCGTTCCAGCGTCGTTAAACCTAGTAGTTGTCGTTCGCCATCTAGATTTAGAAAGCACTAGTACAAACTTGTGCTCTCCGTACCATAGTGTATATAAAGGGAGACCCTCATAGGTTCAAATCCTTTATCCATAGGAATCTGAGTCTTCCGCCCTGTAACCATGATACACTGAACAAAGCATTCGGGGAGACTACCTACACATATGTCAAGTCCTTGGTCATTTCTTTTTAATTTGATCACCAAGGTGTATATGGTAGTTCAAGGAAACTTGGTACACCCTCTTGCTTAGATTACCTTAGTAGTCATTTCGATCTTTTTGTGACTTGTTAAAAAGTGAAAAGATCATCGAGCGCTTGTCCTTTCACGCTCGTTTCAACCTGAAAGTGATAGAGACACCTTTTGCCTATTTCTCAACTCTTAAAATATGAAACGACAGAGTTTTGTTTCAGTGTATTAAAATATTAACTACCCATGAAATATTCCTGGTTAAAGTTATCTTCCTTAGTGTTTTTTGAGGGTTGTTTCCAATGTCAACATTTCTGGAGTTTACCAACCAAGGAATCTCCTCCGAAGGAAATCCTGGTCCTTTTCCTGCTTTTGGTAATGTTGGTGCTCCTTATATGGCAACAATGTCCCTGCCTGGGTTAACTGTTGGGTTTCCTGTTTGGTTATTATCGACCTTTGTGGTCTCGAGTGTTCCGCCCTCTGTACAAGAATCTCCTCCACCTAAATGAAATCATGTTGTTTCTAAGGTGGATCTCTCCCCTTCTTCGCCTATTCCTTCGTCCTCTTCCTATACTTCGCCTGGTGAAAGTATGGATTCTAGTAATCAGGTGGCTAAGAAGAAGAAGAAGACGAAGAAGAAGAAGTCAGATAAGCAAGAGGCTAATGCTGCAGTTGTTGCTCCTAAGAAACCTTCGTTTGATAAACCATCCAACCTTCCACGTAAAGTAAAATTCCCTTACATGTGGTGCAAAGGTGACCATCTTCTTCTAGATTACCTTGGTATTCCCAAGGTACTTGACGCATGGTCCACTGGCTGCCCACCGTTGCCTTTGGCTTCTGGAAGTCATCTTGGTGGCGCATCTTCGACTAGAAATGATCATACTCGTAAGAAACAGGGTAAGATAAAAAATCCATGTAAGTTGTGTGAAGGGTATCATCCCATTCACCTTTTTCCATACATGGATGAAGCCATGAAATTCTTGGACAACCCTACTGTTTCTGTACCCTGCCTTCCAGTTGGTTACCAGGAGCTTTTTTAGAGTCCTCCACTGGTTGATTCCACAATCGGTCAAGATTCATACTTGGACGATCCTATTCCCCCAGAAATTCAAATCCATGAATCCATTCCCGACCAACCATTGGTCGTGGAATCGGTCGATCTGATCCTGCCCATGGTTCATCAGGTATTTTCCGTTGAGAGTGGATCTCATCCCTCTCATTTTCTTCTTGTTTCTTCAGATTCCTCAGACTTGGAGAAAGATCCTCCCGTCCTTGTGACTCAAGAATTTTCTCTTCCTGCTCCCATGTCTGTGGTCCAGGAGGATGATCCTCTTGCTCCCGTAACACCAGGGGATGACCATCTCATTTCTATGGTACCCCCTCCAAGTAGTTTGGTCACTTCCTTTGATTGGAGACGATTCGCGGGATACCACCTTCCTTCTTATGTGCCCTTTGAGATCATGTTATAGACCTTCGATGTGGTTGTACCTAGCACAATTATAGACGAAGGCGCGTCTGTTATTATTTTGTCTTCGACTACTTGGCAAGCTTTTGGTTCTCCATTGCTTGTGCCTATTACGCAGAATCTGTTGGCTTTTAACAGAGGAACCATTCAACCATTAGGGATCCTTCTGAATTTTCCTATTACTTTGGGAGGAAAAACCATCTATATAGACGTGATGGTGGTCCAAGGTCCCTTGGATTTTAATTTACTCTTGGGACGCGACTATGCATATGTCATGGGCACGATTGTCTCTTCCCTCTTTTGTGTGATCTGTTTTCCACATGAAGGTTGGATCGTGACCATTGATCATATTTCATTCTTTGGTGCTGAAGTGGCAGCTGACCCACCATCACCCCTTTTGGGTTTTTATCCACCAGTTGTATCTTCCCCGCTGCAGGTTAATTATGTGGCTACCTATCCTATGCCCGCATTCAGTGATAGTGATGCTGTGCATCATGTGTTGGGGGCATTGGGTCCTGATTTCCAAGATGTTGTGAACCTCTTGGAAGCCATGACTTCTTATTCAGCATGATGAGTTGTCGTGATGGAGCAGAGTTTTTTTTATTGTGTCAAGCTCCTTAAAAAATGAAACACGCTCTTCGGAGCATAGTTCATTTTCTTGTGTGAAGCTCCTTAAAAAATGAAATATGATGCAGAGTGTTGTCCTTGATGGCAACCCACTGAATGAAGATGAAGACGTGCGACTGTTGACATGTATTGTCCTTGATGGCACTCCACCTGATGAAGTTATGCTTGACTTGATGGACTTGTTAAATGATGTAAATCTGAAGTGATATGATGATTGAAGTGATATGATGATTGTGGATGATATGATGTTGAGTGTTGTACTTGAAAGGAAACCCACTTGATGAAGATGTTGACAACTTACTTGATGAAGTTGTGTTTGATAGAATATGTCCTCGATGAAGGAAATCTGATGTATCTACAGTATTTACAGAAGGCAATGAAGAAAGGATTTCAGAATGTACTCAGAGAATGATGAAAAAGAGCATGTCTCTTGGTATACGCGGATTGGCCTAGGGGAAGTCGTGTATGCACACGGAAAGGAACGTTACAAGTCGCGTATGGGCTAAAGCGCTCAAAAAGTGCAAATCCAAGGGTAACCACCATGGTATTGACCCATAGTATTGGGTAATGATCCGCCTAATTGACCCCGTCCAGGTAGTTTTGGGCTTATGGTATTGTTTTTGTCCATGGTATTGAAAAAGGGGCTCATGGTATTGAAAAAGGATAATCATATAAAAGGAGAAGAAATTCATTGTGCACAACATGAGGGTGGGTGCAAGATGTCTGAGCTTGAATGAATACTTCTCTCTGAAGTAGATCTGATTGGAAAGGGTTACACTTGAGGATAAATATGAGTGTATGATGCACCAATGATGAAGAAGGGGATCTAGATCTGAAATGCACTTGTATTTACTAGATCTGCTTATGGAAGGCCTAGATCTGTGATGAGGCGAACATCTAGGCGAACATCTGTCTGAAGTGAAAGGGTAAATCTGAACTGAATATCTGATCTGAAGAAGTATGCTGCTCTGGAATAATTGAAGATTTATACGCTACTTCGACGCGGAGGAAGCGCGTATATACGCAGCTTCAGCGAAGAGAAAGCGCGTATGCGCAATAAAATATACACTGAGGTATACGCCGGTTTGTGTGGACGGAAGCGCGTAAATACGCGAAATCAGTGAAGTAAAAGAGCGTATGCAAACTAGGGTTTGCTGAAGCAAGGGGTATGAAATATCTGAGCTGTTCTGCTGTGTTTATGCTATCTGATCTGTGTTGATATGTATCTGTTGATGATGTATGGTTGTGCTTAAAAGTATGGAAAGGGTCTAGTATGAAAATATGATGAAATGTGGCCTGCAAGTGGTGTTCTATTGAAGTTGTTGGATCCAGTGTGAAAATTGATGAAACGTGGTCCAAGGTGGTGCTGAATGTTGTAGCCTTCAGTCAGGGGGTCGTAGCTCCCTTCCAGGTGAGGCTGGTAAACGAGATCAGGGGGTCGTAGCTCCCTTCCAGGAGAGGCTGGTAAACGAGTCAGGGGGTCGTAGCTCCCTTCCAGGAGAGGCTGGTAAACGAGCGCAGGTGGGTGCCTGCGTGCTGGTCAAGTCTGCGCCAGCACATATGTTGTAAGATGTTTTCTCTATAATAAAATATTGAAGGCCGAGCAACTGCAGCGGTGGTTTTCTCCCGATTTGGGTTTCCACCTAAAAATCCTGGTGTTCATGTGTGATGCTTTGTGTGATGGTTTATTCTGTTCTTACTGCACCTGTTTACTGCTTATTGAATATCTGATGAATAAATGATGGAAGGGTTTAAGTTAAGATTTAATGGCATATCTAAATCTCTGTGTATACGCTAGTTTCATAAAGGGGATCCGCGTATATACGCTAGTTTACTGAAGTAAAGTAGCGTATGGGTTTCAAGGAATGAAAAGTAAAAAGATTTGATTATGCAGTAAATACTGATTCACCCCCCCCTCTCAGTATTTTTCCCAACAATTGGTTTCAGAGCTGGTCCTTGTGCAGAAGCTTGATCGCTTAAAGGAGATCCGTCGCAATGGGAAGTCAAGAAGGAGTAATGTCTATTAAGCCACCTCTATTCAATGGAAGCAATCTGATATTCTGGAAGGTACGTACAAAAGCATATCTGCAAAGTCTTGGTGCATATGTATGGGCAATCGTGGAAGAAGGTTATCAATACCCGACAAGTATTCCTACTGATGCAGCTGAAAGAAAGAAGTATGAAATCAATGCCAAAGCAGTGAACGTCTTATTGGGAAGCATGTCTGAATCAGAATTTGCTAAAGTGATGCAACTACATTCAGCAAAAGACATATGGGACAAAATCATTCTAAGCTATGAAGGAGACACACAGGTAAAAAGTGCAAAACTCCAAACTCTTAGAATTGAATATGAAAATTTGAAGATGCATAGTGATGAAAGTGTTGCCAGTTTCTTTCTTCGTCTAGATGATATTGTAAATCGGATGAGAAATTTGGGTGAAACCATGGCTGATACTACTCCGGTAGAAAAGGTCTTAAGATCTTTGACTTCAAAATTTGACTCTAAAGTTTCAGCTATTGAAGAAAGGCAAGATCTGCAATCGCTTACTATTGTTCAATTACATTGTACTCTGACTGCTTTTGAAATGAGACAAGGAGGTCCTTCTCAAGTAAGAGAAGCTGCTTTTAAGGCATCTACAAAAGGAAAGGAAAAGGAAGTTGTCAAAGAATCCAACTATATATCCGATGAAGAAGAAGCAAATTTCGTGAGAAAGCTCCAACTAGGTACTGGAAGATTCAAAGGTAAGCTTCCCTTCAAATGTTTTGAGTGTGGAAAAGTTGGTCATTATGTTGCTAAATGTCCTTATAGAGAAAAGCATGGTAAAGGGAAACAATTTGAAAAGAGAAAGAGTTATTATGCAAAAGAAGATGATGATGAAGTGTCCAGTGAAGATGAAGAAGATTCTGACCAAGATCTGAAAGTGCTCATGGCTAAGAAGCAAAAGAAGAAGGTTACTCGAGGAAAGGAGATATCTCAGAAATCATGTATAGCAAAATTGAAGAAGATGAAACAGATTCTGACGAAGATCTACAAGCACTCATGGCAAAGAAGAAAAAGGAGAAGGCCACTTGTAATACTCTTCTTTGTGCAAACAATAGTAAACATAGTGAAAGTAAAGTTGTGGATCTAGAAGAAGCTCTCAAGATTAAAGAAGAAGAACTACAAAGTTCATACAATAAGCAAGAAACTATCTATATAGAGATGATCTCACAAATGAAAGATCAAATAGAAATGCTAAATGAACAGGTGGACAAGTATCAAAGGTTTCATACTTATGCATCCAATCGAATTAAAGATCTAGAAGCAGATCGGGAAAAATCAAGCAAGAAGAATGAAGGACTTGAAGCTGCTATCATCTTTCTGCAAGCAGAGCTAGAAGCATCAAGTAAGGAGAATAAGGAACCTCTACAATCCTTTGAAAAGGAAGGCCTTGAAGCAGAAATTATCTCTCTCAAAGAAGATCTGGGAAAATCAAACAAGAAGAATGAAGAGCTGCAACAAACTTGTGAAGGAAATGAAGATTGGTTGAAAGAAGAGATTCTAAATCTGAAGGATCAAGTTGAAGATGGAAGAAGAAAGGAAGAAAGCATGACAAAGCAATGTCAAGCCTTGGAGGTTGAGGTAAATATTCTCAAAGGTAAATTAGAAGAAAAGGTTAAACTTTTGAGGTTTCATGATAGTACTAACATTTTGGACAATATTCTGAGTAATCAAAGGTCTCCTGCTATCAAACATGGTCTTGGTTTCCATGAAATTGTTAAAGGAGAATCTAGCTCACAAGGAAGTGCCAAAAATTCAGAGGATGTCAATGCAAAACCTGAAGTATTGAAAGAGACAAAAGCTCAACCAACAATCATGAACTCTCAAAGGAATTCATTCAAGAACGTTGAATGTTTTAAATGTCATAATTAGGACATGTTGCAGCAAATTGCAGGAGCAGATCATTTCAGCCTCAAACAAACAGTTCCTACATAGAAAGGTACTCTGGTTTCTTCAAGGGATATTGTTTTTCATGTAACAAGTATGGACACAAAGCAGCTGATTGTAAAAGGAGGAAGAATAGAAATACTCATTATGATTCTTATGCTTATTTTTTTGGACACATGAGATGTTATTCTTGTAACAAGTATGGACATATAAGAAAGGAATGCAGGTCGAACAGATATGAGAAATTTCAGCACACAAATAGAAAACAAATCTGGAAGAATATGGAGGGATGGAATAAGAAACAATCTAGAGAAGAAAAGGATGTTTTTGTTGATGCTCTAGAAGACAATGATGTTCTTGAAGAAAACACTCAATTCAAGATGAAGAACCGATCAGAAACGTAGGGAATTATGACCCTACTGCAGTCATCCGCTTCTGAAGCTGACTTTTCTTGTTGACTGCAGGAATGATGTGAGATACATTATGAGATCTAGTAATGCATCGTCACAAGAGGAGCAATGCATGATGACTCTCATGGTTGATTTGATTATACTGGTTATGTTTACTTCTGACAGCGCATCTGATGTGGAAAGGACAGGTACAGGAGGTACAAGCTCTGGAAGAAATGAAGGAAGATGGAAATTTTCTATGCTACACTTTCCATACGCAGGTTCCATTAACTAAAGTCGCGTATACACGCGAGTTCCAGAAGACGCAGTCGCGTATGCATTGATGATAAGAAAATTTATCTGATAGGTGAAGATCTGAAGCAGAAGTCCAGGGGGAGCATCAGTCTGACTACTGATGATTGCACTATTAGCATCATTCTAGTTATACTCATAATAATGAAATGATGCATGGGTTCTTGTGTTGAAGATTATGGATGAAGCCTGGTTGCTTTATGATGAAGAGCATTCGTTGTTGAGATGAAAGTCCTATAGTTCAGAGATGAGGACAGATCATGCAGAGATTGTTGTTGATGACTTGCTGTTGAAGGTGTCTCAGATTGCACAAGTTAAGGAAGAAGCATTGGTTTAGGGGGAGTAGCAGGTTGAATTCTAATGGTTGCATTGTTGGAAATATGACTGCTTATTCTTTGGTCTTGGTGATACTCATGCTCAAATGATGATGACTTGGTACATGGATTATTATGATGAGATTTTGAGCCCTGGTTGCTGATAAGTATCTTTGTGTGGATGATTTGGATATCGCTTGTTTCAGATCACATAGAGTTTGGTTGCTATGATTGAGATCTTTTGCCTACATGTTACATCTTGAAGATCATGGTGATTTTGGACCACATGGATGATTGCTTGACACATATCTGAAGATTCTGTTCTGATATGATAATCTCTTTTGGAAAGAATGTATTGATGCTGCAAAGGATCCGAAGGCTTAGTTACTAATGGGCTTATGCTACAACCATTGATGACGCTTGAAGACACAACTACACTATTCTGTTATATCTGTAGTCCAGGGAAGCAGTCAAAATATCTCAGAAAGAAGCTGAACACTGTCTTTGCCTTACAAAGAATCAGATCTGGTTGAAATTTAGAAGGTGTCTTAGGATACGCAGGTTTCCTGAAACACAGTCGCGTATGTACGCGAGTTCCTGCACATAAAACCGCGTATGGTTGGTTGCTGACAATTCTTGGTTGGTTCAGCTCTCTTCAGCACAGCTGCAGTGCTGTTTGGTATCTCTGGTGGTGTTCCAGTTCTCATAAATCTATTTCTAATGTTTTGATGAAGATGCCTTGATGATTTGTTGGTGAAAATGTTCAGGTTGCACAAACTAAGGGGGAGCCTTAGTCATATGAAAAGGATGCATGGTTGCACAGATTCAGGGGGAGCATTAGCTTTGCTAACTATAATGCAGTGTTGGCATTATTATGGTTCTGAAATATGTTCTCTTTCTTGAGGACTTTCTGGTGTTGGTCATAAATGGTCATATTTATATTTTGGTGAAAAGGTCTTCTTGAGACCCATGATGTAAAAATTGTAATATTCAGTCATGTAAGGACTTGTCATTTTTGTAAACCCACTTGTTTGGGTAGCTGAGTCAAATTTTGTAAACCCACTTGGTTGGGTACTTGAGTCTTATATGTAAATCCACTTGGTTGGATATTTGATGTAAGTATGAGTCTTTGGTGATAGGAAGTTCATAGAGTCATGTACTTCATTGACAAATATGTTTGGAGATTCAACATGGACTCAGGGGGAGCTTGGCCACTTCAGCACATATCAGATCTGCAGACTGTTTCTTCCACATGAGGAGAAAAGGGGGAGAATGTTGGTTTTTGATTCGCCCTTTGCCCTTGATGTCAAAGGGGGAGAGTGACATGGTGTTTGAATAAAGAGAAGGTAATGATGTGACATATTTGGGAGAGTGACATGGTATCTATCTGCCGTGGTAACCAAACACCATCGTGGTTGCCATCAAGTCCAGAGGGGGAGATTGTTGGAAATATGATGCAGAGTGTTGTCCTTGATGGCAACCCACTGAATGAAGATGAAGACGTGCGACTGTTGACATGTATTGTCCTTGATGGCACTCCACCTGATGAAGTTATGCTTGACTTGATGGACTTGTTAAATGATGTAAATCTGAAGTGATATGATGATTGTTGATGATATGATGATTGAGTGTTGTACTTGAAAGGAAACCCACTTGATGAAGATGTTGACAACTTACTTGATGAAGTTGTGTTTGATAGAATATGTCCTTGATGAAGGAAATCTGATGTATCTACAGTATTTACAGAAGGCAATGAAGAAAGGATTTCAGAATGTACTCAGAGATTGATGAAAAAGAGCATGTCTCTTGGTATACGCGGATTGGCCTAGGGGAAGTCGCGTATGCACGCGGAAAGGAACGTTACAAGTCGCGTATGGGCTAAAGCGCTCAAAAAGTGCAAATCCAAGGGTAACCACCATGGTATTGACCCACAGTATTGGGTAATGATCCGCCTAATTGACCCCGTCCAGGTAGTTTTGGGCTTATGGTATTGTTTTGGTCCATGGTATTGAAAAAGGGGATCATGGTATTGAAAAAGGATAATCATATAAAAGGAGAAGAAATTCATTGTGCACAACATGAGTGTGAGTGCAAGATGTCTGAGCTTGAATGAATACTTCTCTCTGAAGTATATCTGAATGGAAAGGGTTACACTTGAATGATAAATCTGATTGTATGATGCACCAATGATGAATAAGGGGATCTAGATCTGAATTGCTCTTGTATTTGTTCTTCGACGAAGAGGAAGCGCGTATATACGCGGCTTCGCTGAAGAGAAAGTGCGTATGCGCAATAAAATTAACTTTGTAATTTGTACTGAGGTATACGCCGGTTTATATGGACGGAAGCGCGTATATACGCGAAATCAGTGAAGGGAAAGCGCGTATGCAAACTAGGGTTTGCTGAAGCAAAGGGTATGAAATATCTGATCTGTTCTGCTGTGTTTCTGCTATCTGATCTGTGTTGATAAGTGTCTATTGGTGATGTATGTTTGTGCTTAAAAGTATGGAAAGGGTCCAGTCTGAAAATATGATGAAACGTGGCCTACAAGTATTGGTCTATTGAAGTTGTTGGATCCAGTGTGAAAATTGATGAAACGTGGTCCATATTGGTGTTGAGGGTTGTAACCTTCAGTCAGGGGGTTGTAGCTCCCTTCCAGGTGAGGCTGGTAAACGAGATCAGGGGGTCGTTGCTCCCTTCCAGGAGAGGCTGGTAAACGAGTCAGGGGGTTGGAGCTCCCTTCCAGGAGAGGCTGGTAAACGAGTCAGGGGGTTGGAGCTCCCTTCCAGGAGAGGCTGGTAAACGAGCGCAGGTGGGTGCCTGCGTGCTGGTCAAGTCTGCGCCAGCACATATGTTGTAAGATGTTTTCTCTATAATAAAATATCGAAGGCTGAGCAACTGCAGCGGTGGTTTTCTCCCGACTTGGGTTTCCACCTAAAAATCCTGGTGTTCATGTGTGATGCTTTGTGTGATGGTTTATTCTGTTCTTACTGCACATGTTTACTGTTTATAGAACATCTAATGAATGAATGATGGAATGATATAAGTGAAGAACTAATATCATAATTAGATCTCTGTGTATATGCGAGTTTTATGAAGGATATCCACGTGTATACGCTAGATGGCTTAAGCAAAGTAGCGTATGGGTTTTAAAGGAATGAAAAAGTAAAAGGTTTGAATATGCAGTAAATACTGATTCACCCCCCCCCCTCTCAGTATTTTTCCGAACATTTCTACCTACAAACACATTCATATGAGTGGTATTAGCCATTTTTTAACCTTAAATTTGTGAATAATTGGGGTATTTGATTAAAATTTTACATAAAAATGGTTTACGATGTTGGCGTGCCCTAGTGTAGAAAATTAGGCGGTTGGCGCGACTCTGTGCTCGAAACCCGCGTCGACTGCCGTGCCCTAATATTTACATTTCCTCCCCCATAATTCAAAATTGGAATTTGCGGATAGTAAGAAATGACTTTAAATGACAAGAGGGATCTCGGATCTTACCTGGAACTGACGGATTTGAGATTGGTATGCTGGATTGACCGCTATCGTCACTGCAAGATTGCACGGTGAAATGGGTAATTATTGCTCCACAAGAGGTAAAAAGTGAAAAGTAATTATTTTTACCATTTTTGGCATTTTATAACTTTTTCACAACCCTAATTAGGTTTTAAGACATATTTTTCAATTATTTTATTGTATTATTTTCGAGAAATGGGTTTTACACGTGTCTCTTGTGCAGCAACAGGTTTTTTATGCGACACTGATGAAGTAATGAGTTAAATTTTATACTTTTTCGGACTCGGTAAAAACATGAAAAAGTTACTACTAGAGTCATCTTTTAGCTCTTTTCTGACTCTCTAAAAATGAAACGATTGCCGAGATTCTTGTCATTTTGAACTCGTTAAATGGCTACGAAATGATATCTACCCAGTATACGTTTAACCCTTCTTCGAGTTGGGATGGATTATTTATGAAAAAGGAATACCTTAGCCTATCGCGACTAAGAGGTTTTTGCAAGCATAGTTTTCTACCTTTTCAGATCTGTGAGACTACCTAAAAAAAGGGATTGTTGGAGTTTTCTTTTCTTCCTTCTTTTCAAACTCTCTAAACATGAAAAGATGTCGACTTGTCCCTTTTTCAGATTCATTAAACACTATGACATCGAAATTCGTCGCCATGACGTTACTCGAGTTCCTCCTTCATAGGGCTCGTAAAATGTACTAGGATGGATTTTTCTGAAGGAAAAAATTACAGGACAAGCATATGCTATCCCCTTCAAGCTTGTTTTAAAAAATAATTGGGGTACTCACCAGATATGGTGGGGAAAAATGGAACCAATTTTTAGTTATGTTGGCAGTATGTCGCTCTTGAACATGACACTTGTCCACATTCGTGTCGGGCTGGGGACATCTCATTTCGTCATTTTTGCCCTCCATGGGTTTGGGTAATCTCCTTTGACCTATCATTTGCTCTTCGCCACGTCGTCATGACCTCAGATCCCTTGATGTCAAATATTGCCAAATCATGTGTCATGATGTTGATATGTTCAAGAGAAGTTTTCCTCTGCAGTTTTCAACCTCCCTCTGATTCTTTGTTGGTCCTGATTCACTATTATCATGTTCCTTTGTCTCGTATCAATGATGTGGGAAAAATTATGGCCCACCTTTGATCAGGTCACTTCCTGTCGACTTCAACTCATTATCTAAGAATTTGATCGAGAGACTCTATTCTAGTACCCTAGAACCTGCATGCCTTAATGGCAGGTTTTCGCATTCGATGCAAGGTCCACATCATTGGCCTTCGGTCGAGTGATTTTGCCGATGTTCAATGCCAGATCACTGTTCACATCTCGTGGATTGTACCGGTTTTACCTTGAGAGCCATTTTAATTATTGTTGGTTTCCCTCGTACCTATTAACAACTTTCATCAATGGCTGGTAATTAGTTAATTTTCTTGCATGTTCGACTTCAGCTCATATATTCGCATGCCTGAAATTTTACTTGTTCGGGTCGAGATGGAGCGCAAGACCCTGGATTTTGTCTGATAAAGTCCAGGCTGCAGATTTTGGTTGATTTTTATAACTTATTTCATGACTCTTTTGATCGGATGGTTGCAACCATACCTGAGTCTATTTTTTGATCCTTACTATTGGATGGTTGCGTCCATACCTCAGATATCAGTTTTTATATATACTCTATTATGGATGGTTGTGCCCATGCCACATGTTCATGTATCAGAGATATCAGTTGTATCTGTAATTTCAGGTTTTCCGATAGTGGTGTTTGGTTCGAACACGTTCTCATAAATCATTTCGCCCCTTCCTCTCCCTCGGACCTCATGCTTTAGGGGGCATCTGTTACACAAGATATTTTCACTGTCCCTACAATCCCCATATTTCCCATTGGAGGGTCATTTATGTGACCAATAAGCAGTGTCATGCCTTGCAAAGACTATCATTGCATCCCTTTACATGAGAGAAATATTCCTCCTGTTGACATTTCCTTGAGCAGGAATGTAAAAACCCTTGTTTTTGACTTGGCGCGATTAGCTAGTTACACTCCCGCATTGAGCTAGAAAATAACACTAAGCTTGCGCCAGTTGGTGCTCTGTCCCAATTAAGCACCCATGCCAAGCTGTTTATGGATTTTAAAAAAAAAATAGAGGCAAAGGTTCCATTCCAACCACCTTGAGGATGAAGCATTGAGAGTGGTTGAACTGAAATAACCATAGAATCCCTCCTTTAGTTAGTGGTTTCCACCTCCCTTGGAACTCTCCTAAAGGATAAGACTCCCTCCCACCTTTGTAGGGATCCCAACCTCCACCTTTTCCTCTATAAAAGAAATTATCTCTCTTAGTACAAGCTAGATGAACTTGGAGAATTAGACATAATATAGCTAAATTACTAGAGAAGATAGAATAAGAAGGAATTACGTTGAGGAAGCTTGAGCCCATGCCTTCATCCTATCCAAATTTCCTAATGAACATCTGAGACGTGCTTCACCTGAACCCTGCTGGAGGAGACTGCGACGTCAAAGCACCAGTTGTAACTCCTCCTTATATTCATTTTTATACATGACTACTGTTTGGTTCCACTATTGTGTTATAATGTTTGTGTAATGCGATATGTTTAGCCCTCTTTGATTGGTTAATAGTTATGAGTGAAACTATGATGTTGTATGTTGTTCTTGTGTCTTGTTCTATGTGCAGGTATTTGGGCGTAACAACGAACAGATTGTGATTTTCCAAGCCAAGAGCGAGAGGCTACTACTCTTTCCACAACAATGACAACATTGGATTCCAGGTAGGTCGATCTACCATCTCTCTTGTTCATTCATTAACTAGGAAGCAACACTTTAGCATGTCCCTTTGTTTCTAGACCCACCCTGGGGCTAGAGGGATCGTCTCTATCCGCAGAGAGGATTTACCTACGTAAAAATCTTGAAAGATGATGAAATATGAAAAAATATGAAATAACCACAAAAAATCATGAAAGATGAAGAAAGGTCACAAAAAATTGCAAAAGATCATGAAACATCATGAAAGATCATGAAACAATAACAAAAATCGGGAAAAATCCTAAAATAATACAAACGACCATGAAATATAACAAAAGATTGCAAAACATCCTAAAATATAACAAACGACCACAAAATATAACAAAAGACCAATAAATATAAGAAAAGACCATAAAACATCCTAAAATATCACAAAAGATGACGAAATAATGATAAATATGACCAAAAATCTGAAAAGATAATGAAAGATCGAGAAATATCGTAAAAATGATGAAAGATGACAAAATATTGAAAAAGATGATGAAACATCAAGAAAGTCATCGTAACATCCTAAAAGATGAAGAAATATCTTGAAGGATGACGAAACATCGTGAAATATAATGAAGAAATAAGAAATATCATGAAAGACCACAAAAGATCGCGAAACATCCTAAAATATGATGAAAGATCTTGAAAAATGATGAAATGCCATGAAAGATAACGAAAATCACGAAGGATCATGAAATACCACAAAAGATCGTGAAACATCATGAAATATTGAAAACATCCTGAAAGATGATGAAATATGACGAAAGATGAAAAGACCGCAAAAAATCATGAAAGATCACAAAAAATTCCGAAAGATCATGAAAGATCATGAAATATGACGAAAAAATAAAAAATATCATAAAACATCCTAAAATATCATGAAAGATGACGAAACAATGCGAAATATGACAAAAAATCACAAAAGATAAAGAAAGATCGTAAAAAATGATGAATAATGACGAAATATTGCGAAAGATCATGAAACATCAAGAAAGTCAGCAAAACCTCCTAAAAGATGATGAAATATCTTGAAATTTGACGAAACATCGTGAAAGATGATGAATAATGAAGAAAGATTGCGAAAGATGATGAAACATTTAGAAAGTCAGTGAAACCTTCTAAAAGATGATGAAATATCTTGAAATTTGACTAAACATCATGAAAGATGATGAAAATCCATGAAAGATAATGAAAGACCACGGAAGATCGTGAAAAATCACAAAAGATCGCAAAACATCCTAAAAGATGGTGAAAGATCTTGAAAAATGATAAAATGTCATGAAAAATAATGAAAAATCACGAACAATCATGAAATATCACGAAAGATCACGAAAGATCATGAAAGATCGCAAAACATCCTGAAAGATGACAAAATATGATGAAAGATTAAAAGACCACAAAAAATTCATGAAATATTGAGAAAGATCACAAAAAATGGCTAAAGATCACGAAAGATCATGAAAGATGACAAAACACTAACAAATACCGCAAAAAATCCTAAATATAATAAAATACCAGAAAACATCCTAAAATATCACGAAAGATAATGAAACAATGCAAAATATGACGAAAAATCACAAAAGATCACGAAAGATAAAGAAAGATCATAAAAAATTGTTAAAGATGACGAAATATTGTGAAAGATAATGAAACATCAAGAAATTTAGCAAAACATTCTAAAAAATGATGAAAGATCTTGAAATATGATGAAACATCGCGAAAATGATGAAAAATCATGAAATATCGCGAAAAATCATGAAAATTCATGAAAGATAAAAAAACATCCTAAAATATGATGAAAGATCTTGAAAAATGATGAAATTTCATGAAAGATAACAAAAAATCACGAAGGATCACGAAATGCCACGAAATATCGTGAAAGGTCATGAAAGATTGCAAAACATCCAAAAAGATGATGAAATATGACAAAAGATGATGCAAAATCACGAAGATGATGAAAAATCATAAAAGATGGAAAAAAATCATTAAAGATGAAGAAAGATCACAAAAAATTGTGAAAGATCACAAAAGATCATGAAAGATGATGAAACAATAAAAAAAAAATCGCAAAACAACCTAAAATATAACAAATGACTGCGAAATATAACAAAAGACCACAAAACATCTTAAAATATCACAAAAGATGATGAAACAATGAGAAATATGATGAAAAATAACAAAAGATCACGAAAGATCAAGAAAGATCATAAAAATGATGAAAGATGATGAAACATCAATAAATTCAGCGAAACATCCTAAAAGATGATGAAATAACTTGAAAGATGACGAAACATTGCAAAATATGATGAAAATCACGAAAGATCAGGAAAAATAACAAAAGATCGCAAAACATAATAAAAGATGACGAGAGATCTTGAAAAATGATGAAATTTCATGAAAGATAACAAAAAATCATGAAGGATCACGAAATACTACAAAAGATAGTAAAAGATCATGAAATATCATAAAAGGTCCTCAAAAGATGATGAAATATGATGAAAGATGAAAAGACCGCAAAAAATCATGAAATATCATGAAAGATCATGAAAGATAACAAAACAATAAGAAAAATTGTAAAACATCTTAAAATATAACAAAAGACTGCAAAACATCTTAAAATACCATGAAAGTTGATGAAACAATGCAAAATATGATGAAAAATCACAAAAGATCACGAAAGATCAAGAAAGATCGTAAAAAATGATGAAATATGACGAAAGATTGCGAAAAATTATGAAACATCAAGAAAGTCAGCAAATCATCCTGAAAGATGATGAAAGATCTTGAAAGATGATGAAACATCGCGAAAATGATGAAAAATCACGAAAGATGATAAAAGACCACGAAAAATTGTGAAAAATCACGAAATATTGGAAGACATCCTAAAATATGATTAAAGATCTTGAAAAACAATAAAATCTCATGAAAGATAACGAAAAATCATGAAGGATCACGAAATAGCACGAAAGATCACAAAATATCGCTAAAGATTGAGAAAGATCGTAAAAAATGATAAAAGATGACGAAATATTACGAAAGATGATGAAACACCAAGAAAGTCAATGAAAAATACTAAAAGATGAAGAAAGATCTTGGAAGATGACGAAACATTGTGAAAGATGATGAAAAATCACGAAAGATCATAAAAGACCACAAAAGATTGCAAAAAATCACGAAATATTGCAAAACATCCTAAAAGATGATGAAAGATCTTGCAAAATGATTAAATGTCACAAAAGATAAGAAAAATCATGAAGGATCACGAAATACCACGAAAGATTGCAAAATATCATGAAATATTGCAAAACATCCTAAAAGATGATGAAATATGACAAAAAATGATGGAAAATCATGAAAGATGATGAAAAATCATAAAAGACCGCAAAAAATCATGAAAGATGAAGATCACAAAAAATTGCGAAAGATCACAAAAGATCATGAAATATGACGAAACAATACAAAAACCGCAAAACACCGCAAAATATAATAAAAGACCGAAAACATCCTAAAATATCACGAAAGATGATGAAACAATGCGAAATATGACAAAAAATCACAAAAGATCACGAAAGGTCAAGAAAGATCATAAAAATTGATGAAAGATGATGAAACACTGCGAAAGATGATCAAACATCAAGAAAGTCAGTGAAACATCCTAAAACATGTTGAAATATCTTGAAAGATGACGAAACATCACGAAAGATAATGAAAAAACATGAAAGAGCATGAAATACCACAAAAGATCATGAAATTACCACGAAATATTGCGAAAAATCATTAATGATCGCAAAACATCCTAAAAGATGATGAAACTTCTTGAAAATGATGAAATGTCATGAAAGATAAAGAAAAATCACGAAGAATTACGAAATACCATGAAAGATCGCAAAAGATCATGAAATATCGCAAAACATCTTGAAAGATGATGAAATATGTATAAAGATGATGGAAAATCACAAGAGATAATGAAAAATCATAAAAAGCCGCAAAAAGTCATGAAAGATGAAGAAAGATCACAAACAAATGCGAAACATCACGAAAGATCATGAAACATGACGAAAAAATAACAAAAACTACAAAACATCTTAAGATATAACAAACGACTATGAAATACAACAAAAGACTACAAAACATCCTAAAATATCATGAAATATGATGAAAAATCACAGAAGATCACGAAAGATCGAGAAAGATTGTAAAAAATGATGAAATAGCGAAAGATGATGAAACATGAAGAAAGTCAGCAAAACATCCTAAAAGATGATGAAATATCTTGAAAGATGAAGAAACATCACGAAAGATGATGGAAAATGACAAAATATCATGAACGATCGTGAAATATCGCGAAAAATCACGAAAGATCGCAAAACATCCTAAAATATGATGAAATGTCTTGAAATATGATGACATGTTACAAAAGATAATGAAAAATCAAGAAGGATCACAAAATACCATGAAAGAACGTGAAAAATCATGAAAGATCTCAAAACATCCTAAAAGATGATGAAATATGAGGAAAGACGGTGGAAAATCACGAAAGATGATGCAAAATCATAAAAGATCGCAAAAAATCATGGACGATGAATAAAGATCGTAAAAAATTGAGAAAGATCACGAAATATCATGAAAGATGACGAAACAATAAAAAACCTATAAAAAAAATCCTAAAATATAACAAAAGCCTAAGAAATATAACGAAAGACCGCAAAACGTTTTAAAATATCATGAAGGATGACGAAACAATGTGAAATATGACGAAAACTCATATAATATCATGAAAGATCAATAAAGATTGTAAAAAATGATGAAATGTGACGAAATATTGCAAAATATTATGAAACATCAAGAAAGACAACGAAACATCCTAAAAGATGATGAAAAATCATGAAAGATAATGAAACACCACGAAAGATCACGAAAGATCACAAAACATCCTAAGAGATGATTAAAGATCTTGAAAAATAATGAAATGTCACGAAAGATAACGAAAAATCATGAAGGATTGTGAAATACCATGAAATATCGCGAAAGATCAGGAAAGATCGCAAAACATCCTGAAAGATAATCAAATATGACGAAAGGTGATGGAAAATCATGAAAGATGATGAAAAATCATAAAAGACCGCAACAAATCATGAAAGATGAAGAAATATCAGTAAAAGTTGCAAAATATTATGATAGATAACGAAATAATAACAAAAAATACAAACATCCTAATGTTGGGAAATATACTGAGAGGGGGGGGGTGAATCAGTATTTAGAGCTGACTAAAAAATTTACTTTTCCTTCTATTTAAAACCATATGTTACATTACTGAATCCAACTTGTATGTACAGAGATCTTATTCCATCATTCATTCATCAGATGTTTAGTAAGCATGAACAGAAATAACAGAACAAACCATCAAACATAAGTAACACATAAGAACACCAGTATTTAAGGTGGAAACCCGATTCGGGAGAAAACCACTACTGCTGTAGTCTCAGTCTTCAATTTTTATTATAAAGAAAACTTTTTACAATTTATGTTGGTGCAGACTTATGCTAGCACGCAGGCACCCACCTGCAGAAAGGCTACAACCTTTTCTCGTTCTCTAGCCACCACTGGAAGGGAGCTACAACCCCCTCACTGAAGGCTTCGACCCTCAGACCTATTGCGAACAACGTTTCATTCACTTCCACACAACATACCTCGCAGGCCACCAGATTTATTTATTTTCTTTGGAGGTGCATCCTTAATTCAGATCTCTCAGCAATCTGTTACCCATTCCATACAGATATACTTCAGAGTGAAGTATTCATTCACAACCCTTATTTATGCATACGTTCTTCATGATTTCGTCAGTCAATTAAACCAGGAATTAATCATCATCTGATCTAGAGATCTTGATCAATCATCATATTCACAGGTGCACCATAGATTCAGATATATCAGAGTTTTTCATACAGATATCTCTAAAAGAGATTCGTTTATTACCAACCCTTTCACACGCACACCGTTTTTCATGATTCTCATCACCTTATATAGTTTTCTCCTTTATTAAAACCTTGGGTCAAAACCATTCAGTTGCTAATGGTATTCGTGGACGGGGTCAAATAGATAATCCAGCGGGGTCTCCATAACTCCCACTGTTCTATTGATATTGGTAATTAAATAATTAATTTAATACTTTTGAACTTAACTTTAGGATTAAGGTTAACCTTTCGCATTTTAACGCTTTCAAACAATATGATAAACCTTTGACCCCGGGCCCACAAATATAGTCAATAGCCAATCAAATACGCGCACAGTACCATAATTAAATTTCGTGTAAGTCCAGCGTCCGATCACCGTTAGATTAGCAAGCTTCCATATCAACAACGTATATGCATATCGCACGACCTCCGATGCCGAACGTTAACGTGCGATGGCCCGCCGTACTTGTGTTAATATTCGCGCACCTTCAACAAATGATGACCGTCCGATGACCCCTTCCCAGATCAATGGTGCTCAACGATATCGCTGGGCATCCTAGGTCGAACTATAACACGCGATGGCACACAGTGACAAGAAGTTTTCCGTGGGTCTCCTTGCCACGTGTCGAGTGATTTATGGAATCGCTCCCAACTCCTCAAATACCGCTCACTCCGCATAGGTGGTGCGATGAAAACTGTAAACTGCCTTCACTGTTCACTTGGTCATGGTTCCGCTCTTCCACACAGGGTTCCATCGCCTTTTCAATGTAATATTATAATTAAGTTGCGCTTTAAGGTTTTGCCTTTTATTACAGCTCAATTGCTAGGTTTAACACTTTGTTCACAATTTCGTTTGAGTCTTTTAACATACATTCTTTACACCGGTTACTACCTTCCGACCTCGACACAACACAATGTCACTTTGTCTTCAATGCTACTATGATATATATATACTATATCAACCTTCCATTGCATGTTCAAAGTTCTATCTTGTCACAGTTCCGCTTCTAACTGCACACTCAAGTTCTTGATTCCGTAAGCTGATCACTGTACTATGGTCCATCGTAATTGTAATCTTCGCTACATTCATCATATCTCTTCAACCATTAATTCCTTCAATGGATTTCTTACTTATCATAGATTACCATTCACTTATATTTTTTTATTCGATGGCCTTTTTCTCCTACTCTGTTTCTACATTGTCTGTTGCCTTAGTTCCTTATCTTCCTTGCTTCCTCTCTGCTTCTTTGCTCTTTCTGCTGGTCTCTTTGCTTCTCTTTTTGCCTTGTTGCTATTCAGATGCTCCTTCGGTGCCACTTCCTTTGCCATCAATGACAACATTTCCAACACCTAAAATATAACAAAATACTATGAAATATAACAAAAGACCGCAAAACATCTTAAAATATCATGAAAAATGACGAAATATGACGAAAAATCACTAAAGATCACGAAAGATTTAGAAAGATTGTATAAAATGAAGAAAGATGACGAAATATTGTGACAAGTAATGAAACATCAAAAAAGTCAGCGAAACAACCTAAAAGATGATGAAAGATCTTGAAAAATGATGAAATGTCACGAATGATAACGAAAAATCACGAAATACCACAAAAGATCGCGAAATATCATGAAACACTGCAAAACATCCTAAAATATGATGAAATATGACGAAAGATGATGGAAAATCATGAAATATGATGAAAAAACATTAAAAATCACAAAAAGTCATGAAAGATTAAGAAATATCACAAAAAATTGTGAAACATCACAAAAGTTCATGAACGATGATGAAACAATAACAAAAACCACAAAACATCTTAAGATATCACAAACGATTATGAAATATAACAAAATATAGCAAAACATCCTAAACTATCATGAAAGATGACGAAACAATGCGAAATATGACGAAAAATCACAAAAGATCACGAAAGATTGAAAAAGATCATAAAAAATGATGAAATATGATGAAATATTGCGAAAGACGATGAAACGTCAACAAAGTCAGCAAAACATCCTAAAATATGATGAAAGATCTTGAAAGATGACGAAACATCATGAAAGATGATGGAAAATCACGAAAGATCATGAAAGACCATGAAAGATCGCGAAAAATCACCAAAGATCGCAAAACATCCTAAAATATGGTGAAAACTCTTGAAAAACGATGAAATGTCAGGAAAGATAACGAAAAATCACGAAGGATCACGAAATACCACAAAAAATTGCAAAAGATCATGAAAAATCGCAAAACATCCTGGAAGTTGATGAAAGATGACAAAAGATTAAAACACCGCAAAAAATCATGAAAGATGAAGACATATCACAAAAGATTGCGAAAACTCACGAAAGATCATGAAAGATGACTAAACAATAAAAAAACCCGTATAACGTCCTAAAATATAACAAAAAAACTATGAAATAAAACAAAATTCTACAAAACACCCTAAAATATCATGAAAGATGATGAAAGAGTGCAAAATATGATGAAAAATCACAAAGGATCACGAAAGATCGAGAAATATTGTAAAAAAAGATGAAAGATGAAGAAAGATTGCGAAAGATGATGAAACATCAAGAAATTCAGCGAAACATCTTAAAAGATGACGAAAGATGAAGAAACATTGCGAAAATGATGAAAAATCATGAAATATCATGAAATACCATCAAAGATCGCAAAAAATCATGAAATATTCCAAAAAATTCTAAAGGATAATGAAATATCTTGAAAAATGATGGAATGTCATGAAAGATAACGAAACATCATGAAGGATCACGAAATAACACGAAAGATCGTGAAAGATGATGAAATATAACGAAAAATGATGGAAAGTCACAAAATATGATGAATAATCATAAAAGACTGTAAATGATCATGAAAGATGAAGAAAGACCACAAAAAAATGGGAAATATCATGAAATATCATGAAAGACAACGAAACAATAACAAAAATTGCAGAACATACTTAAAAGTAAGAAAATACCACTAAATATAACAAAAGACCGCAAAACATCCTAAAATATCACGAAGGATGATGAAACAGTGTGAAATATGATGAAAAATGACAAAAGATCATGAAAGAATGAGAAATATCGTAAAAAATGATGAAAGATGACGAAATACTGCAAAACATCTCGAAAGGTGATCAAATATGATGAAAGATTATGAAAAATCACGAAAGATTATGAAAAATCATAAAACACAGCAAAAAATCATGAAATATGATGAAACAATGTGAACTATGATGAAAAATCACAAAATATCAAGAAAGAATGAGAAAGATCATAAATAATGATGAAAGATGACAAAATATTTTGAAAGATGATGACACATCAAAAAGTTAGCAAAGCATTCTAAAAGATGATGACATATCTTGAAAGATGACGATACATTACAAAAGATGATGAAAAATCAGGAAATATCAAGTAAGATAACGAAAGATCGCAAAACATCCTAAAAGATGATGAAAGATTTTTAAAAATGATAAAGATCGCGAAAGATCATGAAAGATACCAAAACATAATGAAAGACGGTGAAATATGATGAAAGATGATGGAAAATCATGAAAGATGATGAAAAATCATAAAAGACCGCAAAAAAACATGAAAGATGAAGAATGATCACAAAATATTGCGAAAGATCATGAAAGATCATGAAATATGACCAAACAATAACAAAAACAAAAAAACATCCTAAAATATAACAAATGACCATGAAATATAACAAAAGACCACAAAAGATCTTAAAATATCACGAAAGATGACAAAACAGTGCGAAATATGATGAAAAATCATAAAACATCATGAAAGATCGAGAAAAATGATGAAAGATGACGAAAAATTGCGAAAGATGATGGAACATCAACAAAGTCTGCGAAACATCCTAAAAGACGATGAAATATCTGGAGAGATGAAAAAATATCGCGAAAGATGATGAAAAATCACGAAAGATCATGAAATACCACGAAAGATCGCGAAGAATCATGAAAGATCGAAAAACATCCTAAAAGATTATGAAATATCTTGAAAAATGATGAAATGTTAGGAAAGATAATGAAAAATCACGAAGGATCATGAAATACCATGAAATATTGCGAAAGATCATGAAATATCGCAAAACATCTTGAAATATGATGAAATATGACCAAAGATTAAAAGACCACAAAAAACTAGGAAAATGAAGAAATATCACAAAAAATTGTGAAATATCACGAAAGATCATAAAAGATGACGAAACAATAAAAAAAATTGCAAAACATCCTAAAATATAAAAAAAAAAAGACTGTGAAATATAACAAAATACCGTAAAACATCCTAAAATATCATGAAAGATGACAAAACAATGCAAAATATGACGAAAAATCACAAAAGATCACGAAAGATCGAGAAGGATTGTAAAAAGCGATGAAAGGTAACGAAAAATTGCGAAAGATGATGAAACATCAAGAAAGCTAGGGAAACATTGTAAAAGATGACGGAAGATCTTGAATAATGACGAAACATCGCGAAAATGATGAAAAATCACGAAATATCATGAAAGGCCACAAAGACAATGAAAAACCACAAAATATTGCAAAACATCCTAAAAGAGGATGAAAGATATTGAAAAATGATAAAATATCATGAAAGATAACGAAAAAATCAGGAAGGATCACAAAATACCACGAAAGATTGTGAAAGATCATGAAAGAACCCAAAACATCCTGAAACATGATGAATTATGACGAAAGATGATGGAAAATCACGAAAGATCATGAAATATTAGGAAAGATCACAAAAAATAGCGAAAGATCACGAAAGATCATGAAAGAAAACAAAACAATAACAAAAACCGCAAAACATTCTTAAATATAGAAAAAGACAGCGAAATATAAAAAAAGACCACAAAACATCCTAGAATATCATGAAAGATGACAAAGCAATGCGAAATATGAAGAACAATCACAAAAGATGATGAAAGATCGAGAAAGATCATAAAAAATGATGAAAGATTGCGAAAGATGATGAAACTTTAAAGAAGTCAGTGAAACATCCTAAAATATGATGAAAGATCTTGAAAGATGACAAAACATTATGAAAGATAATGAAAAATCATGAAATACCACAAAAGATCACGAAAAATCATGAATGATCGCAAAACAGATGAAAGATCTTGAAAAATGATGAAATGTGATGAAACATAACGAAAAATCACATAGGATCACAAAATACCCTGATATATCGCGAAAGTTCATGAAATAGCACAAAAATCCTCAAAGATGATGAAATATGTCGAAAGATGATGGAAAATCTCGAAAGATGATGAAAAATCATAAAAGACCTTAAAAAATCATGAACGATAAAGAAAGATCACAAAAAATTGTGAAAGATCACAAAAGATCATGAAACATTATAAAACATTGAAACAAACGACAAAACATCCTAAAATATAACAAACGACCACGAAATATAACAAAAGACCGCAAAATATCCTAAAATATCACGAAAGATGATAAAATGTTGCGAAACATGACAAAAAATCACAAAAGATCAGGAAATATCAAGAAAGATCGTAAAAAATTATGAGGGATGATGAAAGATTGTGAAAGCAGATGAAACATCAAGAAAGTCAGTGAAACATCCTAAAAGATGATGAAAGATCTTAAAGATGACGAAACATCATGAAGGATGATGAAAAATCACGAATGATCATAAAAGACCACGAAAGATCGCGACAAATCCTGAAAGATCGCAAAAGATCCTGAAATATGATGAAAGATCTTAGAAAATGATGAAATTTCACGAAAGATGACGAAAAGATCCCAAAATATGAGAAAAGATCACGAAATATAACAAAAGGTTACGAAAGACTGCAAAACATCCTAAAATGCCACAAAAGATGAAAAAAGATCATGGGAGATGACCAAAAGTCATGGAAGACCACAACACATCCTAAAAGATTAAGAAAGATAAGGAAAGATGATGAAAAATCACAAAAGATCGTGAAATACCGTGAAACATCCTAAAAGACTGCGAAAGACTGCAAAAAGTCTACAAAAATCCTAAATTATCATGACATATTGCAATAGACCATGAAAGATGACGAAAGATCGAAAAAACATCCTAAAATATCATGAAAGATGATGAAACAATGTAAAATATGACGAAAAATTGCAAAAGATCATGAAAGATCGAGAAAGCTCATAAAAATTGATGAAAAATCATGAAATATCATGAAAGGCCACGAAAGATCGCGAAAAATCTTGAAAGATTGCAAAGCATCCTCAAAGATAATGAAAGATCTTGAAAATTTATAATATGTCATGAAATATAATGAAAAATCACGAAGGATCACAAAATACCATGAAAGATCGCGAAAGTTCATGAAAGATCGCAAAACATCCTGAAAGATTGTAAAAAACCATGAAAGGTGGAGAAATATCACAAAAAATGAGAAAGATCACGAAATATCATGAAAGATGGCGAAACAACAATAAAAACCGTAAAACATCCTAAAATATAATAAAAGCCTACGAAATATAACAAAATACCACAACACATCCTAAAATATCACAAAATATAAGAAAACAATGCGAAATATGATGCAAAATCACAAAATATCATGAAATATTGAGAAAGATCATAAAAATTTATGAAAGATGGTGAAATATTGCAAAATATGATGAAACATCAAGAAAGATGATGAAAAATAACGAAAGATCATGAAACACCACGAAATATCGCGAAAAATCATGAAAGATCGTAAAACATCCTAAGAGATGATAAAAGATCTTGAAAAATGATGAAATGTCACGAAAGATAACGAAAAATCACGAAGGATCACGAAATATCATGAAAGATCATAAAACATCCTGAAAGATGATGGAAAATCATAAAAGATAATGAAAAATCATGAAAGATGATGAAAAATCATAAAAGACTGCAAAAAATAATGAAAGATGAAGAAACGTCACTAAAAATTGCAAAAGATCACGGAATATCATGAAGGATGAAGAAACAATAACAAAAGCCGAAAACATCCTAAAATATAAAAAAATCTGCAAACATCCTAAAATATAACAAAATACTACAAAATATAAAAAAAGATCGCAAAACATCTGAAAATATAACGAAATATGATGAAACAACGTGGAATATGATGAAAAATCACAAAAGATCGAGAAAGATGGTAAAAATTGATGACAACGAGGAAAGATTGCGATAGATAATGAAACATCAACAAAGTCAACGAAACATCCTAAAAGGTGATGAAAGATCTTGAAAGATGACGAAACATTGTGAAAGATGATGAAAAATCATGAAAGATCATGAAATACCACGAAATATCATGAAAAAGTCATGAAAGATCGCAAAACATCCTAAAAGATGATGAAAGATCTTGAAAAATGATGAAATGTCACGAAAGATAACAAAAAAGCATGAAGGATCCCGAAATACCACAAAATATCATTAAAGATCACAAAACATCCTAAAAGATGATGAAATAGGACGAAAGATGATGTAAAATCATGAAACATGATGAAAAATCATTAAAAAACCAAAAAAAGTAATGAAAGATGAATAAAGATGACAAAAAATTGCGAAAGATCACAAAAGATCATGAAAGGTGACGAAAAAATGCGAAATATGACGAAAAATCACAAAAGGTCACGAAGGATCGAGAAAAAGCATAAAAAATGATGAAAGATGATGAAATATTATGAAAGATGATGAAACATCAACTAAGTCAGTGAAACATCCTAAAATATGATGAAATATCTTGAAAGATGACAAAACATCATGAAAGATGATGAAAAATCATGAAAGATTATGAAAGACTACGAAAGATCACGAAAAATCACCAAAGATCGAAAAAAATCCTAAAAGATGATGAAAGATCTTAAAAAATGATGAAATGTCATGAAAGATAATGAAAAATCACCAAGGATCACGAAATACCATGAAAGATCACGGAAGATCATGGAAGATCAAAAAACATCCTAAAATATGATGAAATATAACGAAAGATGATGGAAAATCTCGAAAGATGATGAAAAAACATAAAAGGCTACAAAGAATAATGAAAGATGAAAAAATATCACAAAAAATTGCGAAAAATCACGAAAGATCATGAAAGATGACGAAACAATAAGAAAAACCGCAAAACATCCTAAAATATAACAAAAGACTGCGAAATATAACAAATCACTCCAAAACATCCTAAAATATCATGAAAGATGACGAAAGAATTCAAAATATGAAGAAAAATCACAAAAGAACATGAAGGATCGAGAAAGATCATAAAAAATGATGAAAGATGATGAAAGCTTGCGAAAGATGATGAAACATCAAGAAAGTCAGCAAAACATCCTGAAAGATGACAAAAGATCTTGAGAGATGATGAAAAATTACAAAAGATCATGAAAGACCACTAAAGATTGTGAAAAATCACGAAAGATCGCAAAACATCCTAAAAGATGATGAAAGATCTTGAAAAATGATGAAATGTCATGAAAAATAACGAAAAATCATGAAGGATCATGAAATACCATGAAACATTGCGAAAGATCATGAAAGGTCGCAAAAAATAGTGAAAGATGACGAAATATGACAAAAGATGATGGAAAATCAAGAAAGATGAAAATCATAAAAGATCGTAAAAATCCATGAAAGATGAAGAAAGATCGCAAAATATAGTGAAAGATCATGAAAGATGACGAAAAAATAACAAAAACTGCAAAACATCCTTAAATATAACAAAAGACCATGAAATATAAAAAAATACCACAAAGCATTCTAAGATATCATGAAAGATGTCGAAAAAATGCACAATATGATGGAAAATCACAAAAGATCACGAAATACTAAGAAAGATCGTAAAAATAAGATGAAAGATGACGAAAGATTGTGAAAGATGATGAAATATCAAGAAAGTGAGCGAAACATCCTAAAAGATGATGAAAGATCTTGAAAGATGACGAAAAATCATGAAAGATCATGAAATACCAGGAAAGATTGTGAAAAGTCACAAAAGATCACAAAACATAATAAAAGATGATGAAAAATCATAAAATACTGCAAAAAATCATGAAAGATGAAGAAAGATCACAAAAAATTGAGAAAGATCATGAAATATTATGAAAGATGATGAAACAATAACAAAAACCAAAAACCATCCTAAAATATAACAGAATCCTGCGAAATATAACAAAAGACTACAAAACATTAAAAAATTTCATGAAAGATGATGAAGCAATACGAAAGATGACGAAAAATCACAAAATATCATGAAAGGTTGAGAAAGATCGTAAAAAATGATGAAAGATGACAAAATATTGAAAATATTATGAAATATCAAGAAAGACAACAAAACATCTTGAAAGATGATGAAATATCTTGAAAGATGATGAAATATCACGAAAGATGATGAAAAATCACGAAAGATCATGAAAGACGACAAAAGATCACGAAATATTGCAAAACATTCTAAAAGATGATGCAAGATCTTGAAAAATGATGAAATGTCATGAAAGATCACGAAATACTGTGAAAGATCGCGAAATACCATGAAATATTGCAAAACATCCTGAAAGATAAAGAAATATTATGGAAAATCATGAAAGATGATGAACAATCATAAAAGACCGCAAAAAATCATGAAAGATGAAGAAAGATCACTAAAAATTGTGAAAGATCACGAAATATCATGAAAGATGAAGAAACAATAACAAAAGCCGCAAACATCCAAAAATATAACAAAAGACTGTGAAATATAACAAAGGACTGTAAAACATTCTAAAATATCAAGAAAGATGACGAAACAATGCGAAATATGAAGAAAAATCACAAAAGATCGAGAAAGATAGTAAAAAATGATGAAGGATGACGAAATATTGCGAAAGATAATGAAACATCAACAAAGTCAGTGAAACATCCTAAAAGATGATAAAAGTTCTTGATAAATGATGAAATGTCATGAAAGATAACGAAGGATGACGAAATACCATGAAAGATCACGAAAGATCATGAAAGATCGCAAAACATTATGAAAGATGATGAAATATGACGAAATATTATGGAAAATCACGAAAGATGATGAATAATTAAAAAAAACCGCAAAAAGTCATGAAAGATGAATAAACATCACAAAAAATTGCGAAAGATCTCAAAAGACCGCAAAAAATTCATGAAAGATGAAGAAATATTACAAAAAATTGCGAAAGATCACGAAAGATCATGAAAGATGATGAAACAATAGCAAAAACCAAAAAACATCCTAAAATATAACAAACAACTGTGAAATATAACAAAATACCACAAAACATCCTAAAATATCACAAAATATGACGAAACAATGTGAAATACGATGAAAAATCACAAAAGGTCACTAAAGATCGAGAAAAATAATAAAAAATGATGAAAGATGACAAAATATTTTTGAAATATGATGAAACATCAACAAAGTCAGGGAAACATCCTAAAAGATGATGAAATATCTTGAAAGATGACGAAACGTCGCGAAAGATGATGAAAAATCGCGAAAGATCATGAAAAACCACGAAATACCACAAAATATTGCAAAAGATCATGAAATGTCGCAAAACATCTTGAAATATGAAAACACCAAAAAAATCATTAAAGATGAAGAAATATCACATGAAATTGTGAAAGATCATGAAACATGACTAAGGAATAACAGAAACCGCAAAACATCCTAAAATATAATAAAAGAACACAAAACATCCTAAAATATAACAAAAAACCACAAAATATAAAAAAATACTACAAAACATCCTAAAATATCATGAAATATGACGAAACAGTGAAAAATATGACGACAAATCACTAAAAATAACGAAAGATCAAGAAAAATCAGAAAAAATGAAGAAAGATGACGAAATATTGCGAAAGCTGATGAAACATCAAGAAAGTCAGCAAAAAATTATAAAAGATGACGAAAGATTTTGAAAGATGACAAAACATCGTGAAAATGATGAAAAATCACAAAATATCTTGAAAGACCACCAAAGATCGCAAAACATTATAAAAGATGATGAAAGATCTTGAAAAATGATGAAATGTCATGAAAGATAACGAAAAATCACAAAGGATCACGAAATATCACAAAATATCATGAAATATGAAAAAAGATAGTGAAAGATGATGAAATATAACGAAAAATGATGGAAAATCAAGAAAGATGAAAAAAGATCATAAAAATTTGCGAAAGATCATGAAATATCATGAAAGACAACAAAACAATAACAAAAACCACAAAACATCCTTAAATATAACAAAAGACCACTAAATCTAACAAAAGACCACAAAACATCCTAAAATATCACGAAAGATGATGAAACAATGCGAAATATGACGAAAAATCACAAAAGATCATGAAAGAACGAGAAATATCGTAAAAAAAATGAAAGATGATGAAAGACTACAAAACATCCTGAAAGATGACGAAATATTATGGAAAATCAAGAAAGATGATGAAAAATCATAAAACAGTGCAAAAAATCATGAAATATGAAGAAAGATCACAAGAAATTGCGAAAGGTCATAAAAAATCATGAAAGATGACGAAACAATAACTGCAAAACATCCTAAAATATAACAAAAGACCACGAAATATAACAAAAGACTGCAAAACATCCTAAAATATCATGAAATATGATGGGACAATGCAAAATATGAGGAAAAATCACAAAATATCACGAAAGAATGAGAAAGATCGTAAGAAATGATGAAAGACTGCGAAATATTGCGAAAGATGATGAAACATCAAGAATGTTAGCGAAACATCCTAAAAGATGATGAAATATCTTGAAAGATGACGAAATATCACGAAATATCATGAAAGATAGCAAAACATCCTGAAAGATGATGAAATATGATGAAATATGATGGAAAATCACGAAAGATGATGAAAAATGATAGGAGACCGCAAAAAATCATGAAAGATGAAGAAAGATCACAAAAGATCATGAAAGATGATGAGAAAATAACATAAACTGGAAAACATCATAAAATATAGCAAAAGACCGCGAAATACAACAAAAGACTACAAAACATCCTAAAATATCATGAAAGATGTCGAAACAATGCAAAATATGAGGAAAAACACAAAAGATCAAGAATGATCATAAAAATTGATGAAAGATGACGAAAGATTGCGAATGATGATGAAACATCAAGAAAGTCAGTGAAACATCCTAAAAGATGATGAAATATCTTGAAAGATGATGAAACATCGTAGAAGATAATGAAAAATCACGAAAGATAATGAAATACCACGAAAGATTGCGAAAACTTATGAATGATCGCAAAACATCCTAAAAGAATATGAAAGATCTTGAAAAACGATGAAATGTGACGAAATATAACGACAAATCATGAAGGATCATGAAATACCACAAAAGATCGCATAAGTTAATGAAATATCGCAAAACATCCTGAAAGATGATGAAATATGTCGAAAGATGATGAAAAATCATAAAAGACCGCAAAAAATCATGAACGATGAAGAAAGATCACAAAAAAATGAGAAATATCTCGAAAGATCATGAAAGATGATGAAACAATTACAAATACCGCAAAACATCCTAAAATTTACCAAAACACTGAGAAATATAACAAAGAGTGCAAAACATCCTAAAATATCACACAAGATGACGAAACAATGTGAAATATGGCAAAAAATCACAAAAGATCACGAAAGATCGAGAAAGATCATAAAAGTTGATGAAAGATGACCAAATATTGCGAAAGATGATGAAACATCAAGTATGTCGGGGAAACATCCTAAAGGATGATGAAAGATATTAAAAGATGAAGAAGTATCGCAAAAGATAATGAAAATTCAAGAAAGATCATGAAATACCACAAAAGATCATGAAAACTCACAAATGATCGCAACACATCCTAAAAGATGATGAAAAATCTTGAAAAATGATGAAATGTCACGAAATATAACGAAAAATCATGAAGGATCATGAAATACCAGGAAAGATCGTGAAAGTTCATGAAATATTGCAAAACATCCTGAAAGGTGATGAAATATGTCGAAAGATGATGGAAATCACGAAAGATGACGAAAAATCATAGTAGATCGCAAAAAAGCATGAACAATGAAGAAAGATCACAAAAAATTGCGAAGGATCTCAAAAGATCATGAAATATGACGAAACAATTACAAAAACCGCAAAACATCCTAAAATTTAGCAAAAGACTGCGAAATATAACAAAAGACTACAAAACATCCTAAAATATCATGAAAGATGACGAAACAATGTGAAATATGATGAATAATCACAAAAGATCACAGAAGATCGAGAAAGATCATAAAAATTGATGAAAGATGACGAAAGATTGCGAAAGATGATTAAACATCAAGAAAGTCAGTGAAACATCCTAAAAGATGATGAAATATCTTGAAATATTATGAAACATCGTGAAGGATAATGAAAAATCACGAAAGATCATGAAATACCACGAAAGATCGCGAAAAATCATGAATGATCGCAAAACATCGTAAAAGATGATGAAAGATCTTGAAAAATGATGAAATATCAAGAAAAATCACGAAGGATCATGAGATACCACAAAAGTTTGTAAAACATCATGAAAGATCGAAAAACATCTTGAAAGGTGATGAAATATGTATAAAGATGATGGAAAATCACGAAAGATTATGAAAAATCATGAAAGATCAAGAAAGATCACAAAAAATGAGAAAGATAATGAAAGATCATGAAACATGAGGAAACAATAACAAAAAATGCAAAACATCATAAAATATAACAAACAACTGCGAAATACAACAAAATATCGCAAAAAATCCTAAAATATCACGAAATCTGATGAAACATTGCGAAATATGATGAAAAATCACATAAGATCATAAAAGATCGAGAAATATCCTAAAAAATGATGGAATTGCAAAAGATGATCCTAAAAGATGATGAAAGACCTTGAAAGATGAAGAAACATCACGAAAGATGATGGAAAATGACAAAACATCACGAAAGATCATGAAAAATCATGAAAGATCGCAAAACATCCTAAAAGATGATGAAAGATCTTGAAATATGATGAAATATCACAAAAGATAACGAAAAATCGTGAAGGATCACGAAATACCATGAAAGATCGCGAAAGATCATGAAAGGTCGCAAAAATATCCTGAAAAGATGATGAAATATGGGGACAAATGATGGAAAATCATGAAAGATGATGCAAAATCGTAAAATACCACAAAAAATCATGAAAGATGAAGGAAGATGACAAAATTTTGAGAAAGATCATGAAATATTATGAAAGATGATGAAATATTGCGAATGATGATGAAAAATCAAGAAATTCAGTGAAAAATCCTAAAAGATGATGAAAGAACTTGATAGATGACGAAACAACGTGAAATATAATGAAAAACGACGAAAGGTCATGAAATACCATGAAAGATCACAAAAACCCAAGAATGAGCAAAAAACATCGTAAAAGAAGATGAAAGATCTTGAAAAATGATTAAATGTCCATAAATATAACGAAAAATGACAAAGGATCACCAAATACCACGAAAGATCTTGAAATTCCATGAAAGATCACAAAACATCCTGAAAGATGATGAAATATGTCGAAAGATGATGGAAAATCATAAAAGAATGCAAAAAATCATGAATGATGAAGAAATATCACAAAAAATTGCGAAAGATCACGAAAGATCATGAAAGATGATGCAACAATTAAAAAAACTGCAAAACATCCTAAAATTTAGCAAAAGACCGTGAAATATAACAAAAGACTGCAAAACATCCTAAAATATAACGAAAGATGACAAAACAATGCGAAACATGACGAAAAATCACAAAATATCACGAAAGATCGAGAAAGATCGTAAAAAACTGATGAAAGATGATGAAAGACTACGAAACATGATGAAACATCAAGAAAGTGAGTGAAACATTCTAAAAGATGACGAAATATCTTGAAAGATGACGAAACATGGCAAAAGATGATGAAAAATAATGAAATACCATGAAAGAGCACGAAAGATCGTGAAAAATCATGAAAGATCACAAAACATCCTAAAAGATGATGAAAGATCTTGAAAAATGATCAAATGGCATGAAAGATAATGAAAAAATCACGAAGGATCACGAAATACCACGAAAGATCATGAAAAATCGCAAAACATCCTGAAAGATGATGAAATATGATGAAAGATTATAAAAAATCATGAAAGATAATGAAAAATCATAAAAATTCGCAAAAAATCATGAAAGATGAAGAAAGATCACAAAAAAATTGCAAAAGATCACGAAATATCATGAAAGATGGGGAAAAAATAAAAAAAACCACAAAACATCCTAAAATATAAGAAAATACCACTAAATATAACAAAAGACTGCAAAACATCCTAAAATATAAAAAATATGACGAAACAATGCAGAATGTGACGAAAAATCACGAAAAATCGAGAAAGATCATGAAAAATGATGAAAGATGACGAAAGATTGCGAAAGATAATGAAAAATCAAGAAAGTTAGCGAAATAACTTAAAATATAACAAAAGACCTCAAAACATCCTAAAATATCACGAACGATGACGAAACAATGCAAAATATGACGAAAATCACAAAAGATCACGAAATATCGAGAAAGATCGTAAAAAATGATGAAAGATGACGAAAGATTGCGCAAGATGATGAAACATCAAGAAAATCAACAAAACATCCTAAAAGATGATGAATGATCTTGAAAGATGACGTAACATCGTGAAGATGATGAAAAAACACGAAAGATCATGAAAGACCACGAAAGATCGTGAAAATCATGAAAGATCTCAAAATATCCTAAAAGATGATAAAAGATATTGAAAAATAATGATATGTCATGAAAGATAACGAAAAATCATGAAGGATCACGATATAATAGGAAAGATTGTGAAAGATCATGAAAGATCGTAAAACATCCTTAAAGATGATGAAATATGACAAAAGATGAAAACACTGCAAAAAATCACGAAAGAATAAGAAAGATCACAGAAAATAAAAAATATAAAGAAATATCATGAAAGATGATGATTAAATAAAAAACTACAAACATCCGAAAAAATAACAAAAGACAACAAAATTTAACAAATGACTGCCAAACATCCTAAAATAAAATGAAATATGACGAGCCAATGCAAAATATGACGAAAAATCGCAAAAAATAATGAAGTATCAAGAAAGATCATAAGAAATGATGAAATATGATGAAATATTGTGAAATATGATGATGGAAAATCACGAAAGATGACGGAAAATCACGAAACAAGATGAAAAATCATAAAAGACCGCAAAAAAGCATGAAAGAAGAAGAAATATCACAAAATATTTCAAAATATCACAAAATATCAAGAAAGATGATGAAACAATAACAAAAACATCCTAAAATATATAAAAATACCATGAAATATATCAAAAGATCGCAAAACATCCTAAAATAGCACAAAAGATGAAGAAACCATGTGAGTTATGAAGAAAAATCACAAACGACGATGATGAAACATCAAGAAAGTCAGCGAAACATCCTCAAAGATGATGAAAGATCTTGAAAGATGACGAAACATCGCGAAAGATAATGAAAAATCACAAAAGATCATGAAATACCATGAAAGATCGCGAAAACTCACAAATGATCACAAAACATCCTAAAAGATTATGAAAGATCTCGAAAAATGATGAAATGTCATGAAATATAATGAAAAAACATGAAGGATCACGAAATACCACGAAAGATCATGAAAGTTCATGAAAGATTGCAAAACATCTTGAAAGATGATGAAATATGTCGAAAGATGATGGAAAATCAAAAAATTTGATGAAAAATCATAAAACACTGCAACAAATCATGAACAATGAAGTTATTGAATTGAAACGATGATGAAATATGATGAAAAATCAAGAAAGATCATAAAAATTGATGAAAGATAATGAAAGATTGTGAAAGATGATGAAAAATAAAGAAAGTCAGTGAAACATCCTAAAAGATAATGAAAGATCTTTACATATGACGAAACATCGCGAAAGATAATGAAAAATCACAAAAGATCATGAAATACCACGAAAGATCGCGAAAACTCTCAAATGATCGCAAAAAATCCTAACATAGGATGAAAGATCTCGAAAAATGATGAAATGACACGAAATATAATGAAAAATCACGAGGATCACGAAATACCACGAAATATCGTGAAAGTTCATGAAAGATCGCAAAACATCCTAAAAGATGATAAAATATGTCGAAATATGATGGAAAATCACGAAAGATGATGAAAAATCATAAAAGAACACAAAAAATTATGAACAATGAAGAAAGATCACAAAAAATTGTGAAAGATCGCGAAATATCATGAAATATGACAAAACAATTACAAAAAGTGCAAAACATCCTACGATTTAGCAAAAGATTGGGAAATATAACAAAAGACTATAAAACATCCTAAAATATCATGAAAGATGATGAAACAATGTGAAATATGACTAAAAATCACAAAAGATAACGAAAGATCAAGGAAGATCATAAAAATTGATGATAGATAGAGAAATATTGCCAAAGATGATGAAACATCAAGACATTTAATGAAACATCCCAAAAGATTATGAAAAATATTGAAAGATGATGAACATCGCGAAAGATAATGAAAAATCATGAAAGATCATGAAATACCATGAAAGATTGCGAAAAATCACAAATTATCGCAAAACATCCTAAGAGATGATGAAAGATCTTGAAAAATGATGAAATGTCACGAAATATAATGAAAAATCATGAAGTTTCTGTTGGGAAAGATACTGAGAGGTGGGGGGGGGCGGCTGAATCAGTATTTAGAGCTTACTCAAAACTTTTACTTTTTCTTTACAGAATTCTATACGCGACTTTAATTAACCCAACTCACGTATATACGCGGATATCTTTAAGCAAACTTGCGTATGTACAGAGATCTTATTATGCAGATAATTCTTTACTTAGATCATTGCATCATTCATTCATCAGATGTTTAGTAAGCAGTAAAGATGTGCAGTAAGAACATAATAAATCATCACACATAAGCAACACACATGAACACCAAGATTTAAGGTGGAAACACAATTTGAGAGAAAACCACCGCTATCGTCGTCTCTGTCTTCAATATTTATTATAAAGAAAACTTCTTACAACCATGTACTGGTGCAGACTCATACCAGCACGCAAGCACTCACCTGCAGAAGGCTGCAACCTTCTCTCGCTCTCCAGCTACTACTGGAAGGGAGCTTCAACCCCCTGATCTTGTTTACCAACTACTCCTGGAAGGGAGCTACTACCCCCTGATCTCGTTTACCAGCTGCTCCTGGAAGGGAGCTACTACCCCCTGATCTAGTTTACCAACTACCACTAGAATGGAGCTACAACCCCCTCACTGAAGGCTTCGACCCTTAGCTCCACCATGGACCACGTTTCATCAATTTTCATACTGGATCCAACATCTTCCATACAACACAACTTATAGGCCTTTTTTCATCAGATTTTCAGACTGGACCCACTCCACACATTTAAGCTCAAAGAACATCAAATTGAAACTTATAACTCCATCAATTCATTCATTGAATCACCAATCAATCAACCAACAATTGATCTTTAATCATGATCAACTAGCAGTAAAATCAGTATTCAAACAACTCAGATCTGTATGAAGACATCATTGATAGACAACAGTAATACAACAAAACAAATCAAAGATTTCCTTCTGCACACTTTAGGAAAACCCTAGATTCCATACGCACTTTTACTTCACTGAACCCGCATATATATGCGCTTTCACAGAGACAAACCCGCATATATATCTACAACTATTTCAGAACTGGCCTTATATTCCATACGTGCTTTTGCTGAGACTAACCTGCGTATATGCGCGCTTTTGCTGTGAAGAAAATGCGTATAGATCTGCAAACATTGCAGGGCTGCGCAACTCTTCAGAATAGATAAACAACTCAGCTCTTACCCTTCACTGCCACATCTCAGATCTAAACATTCCATAAACAGATCTAGAAGATACATAGCTGATTGTCTTTCTATGTAGTGTCTATCTGTCTTTGACAGAAATAATTTTCTTCTGCACTTGGCTGCAACATGTCCATAATTATGACATATAAAGCATCCAACATTATTGATACTTCTATATTTAGGAGTGAATGATTTCCTTTGAGAATTCATGATTGTTGGTTGCCCTTTTGTCTCTTTAAACACTTCAGGTTTTGCCTTGATATCCTTTGAATCTTTGGCTTTGTCTTGTGAACTAGATTCTCCTTTCACAGTTTCATGAAAACGGAGACCAAATTTAATCCAGGGAGACCTTTTACTATTAATAATATTATCCATAATCTTAGTACTATCTTGAAACCTCAAAATTTTATCCTTTTCTTCTAATTTACCTTTTAAAATGTTTACCTCAACCTCCAATTTTTGGCATTGATTCTTCATACTTTCTTCGACCCTGCTTCCTTCTTCTACTTGTTCATTCAATTTTAGAATCTCTTCTTTCAACCCATTTTCTTGTTCTTCAAATGATTGTAGAAGTTCTTCATTTTTCTTATTTGATGTTTCTAGATCTTCTTTGAGTGAGATGATTTCTGCGTCAAGTCCTTCTTCTTCAAATGATTGTAGAAGTTCTTCATTCTTCTTATTTGATGTTTTGAGATCTGCTTTGAGAGAGATTATTTCTACTTCAAGTCCTTCACTGTGATTGATTACTTCATCGTACAACCTTTGATACTTGTTTATCTGTCCATTCATTCTAGAGATCATATCTTTGTAGATAGATTCCCTCTCATTAAATAATCTTTGTTGAGCTTCAACTTTAATCTTGAGATTTTCAATTATTGCTTCTAGATCCATAACATTACTTTCACTTTGGTTTTCACTATCTTTACCATTGCATGCATAGGAAAGTGAATCACAAGAACAACAATCAATACCTGTTTCATCTTCTTCAAGTTCTGCTATACATGTTTTCTGAGATATCTTCTTTCTTTGAGTAGCCTTCTTCTTTTGATTTCTTCCCATTGTGACAGATCTCCTTCAAGAGATCAAGCTCATTCAGAAGGACCTGCTCTGATACCAATTGTTGGGAAAAATACTGAGAGGGTGGGGGAGGTGGGGCGGGGGGGGGGCGGTGAATCAGTGTTTAGAGCTTACTCAAAACTTTTACTTTTTCTTTACAGAATTCTATTCACGACTTTAATTAACCCAACTCGCATATATACGCGGATATCTTTAAGAAAACTTGTGTATGTATAGAGATATTATTATGCAAATAATTCTTTACTTAGATCATTGCATCATTCATTCATCAGATTTTTAGTAAGCAGTAAAGATGTGCAGTAAGAACAGAATAAATCATCACACATAAGCAACACACATGAACACCAGGATTTAAGGTGGAAACCCAATTCGGGAGAAAGCCACCATTGTTGTCATCTTTGTATTCAATATTTATTATAAATAAAAATTATTACAACCATGTACTGGTGTGGACTCATACCAGCACGCAGGCACCCACCTGCAGAAGGCTGCAACCTTCTCTCATTCTCCAGCTACTACTAGAAGGGAGCTTCAACCCCCTGATCTCATTTACCAACTACTCCTGGAAGGGAGCTACTACCCCCTGATATCGTTTACCATCCGCTCCTGGAAGGGAGCTACTACCCCCTGATCTCGTTTACTAGCTACGACTGGAAGGGAGCTACAACCCCCTCACTGAAGGCTTCGATCCTCAGCTCCACCATGGACCACGTTTCATCAATTTTCATACTGGATCCATCAGATTCCATACAACACAACTTGTAGGCCTCTTTTCATCATTTTTTTTAGACTGGACCCACTCCACACATTTAAGCTCAAATAACATCAAACTGAAACTTATAACTCCATCAATTCATTCATTGAATCACCAATCAATCAACCAACAACTGATCTTTAATCATAATCAACTAGCAGCATAATCAGTATTCAAACAACTTAGATCTGTATGAAGACATCATTGAAAGAAAACAATAATACAAAAAAATAGATCAGAGATTTCCTTCTGCGCACTTTAGCAAAACCCTAGATTCCATATGCGCTTTTACTTCACTGAACCTGTGTATATACGCACTTTCACAGAGACAAACCTGCATATATATATGCAACTATTTCATAACTGACCTTAGATTCCATACGCGCTTTTGCTGAGACTAACTCGCATATATATGCGCTTTTTATGTGAAGAACCTGCGTATAGATCTGCAAACATTATAGGGCTGCGCAACTCTTCAAAACAGATAAACAGCTCAGCTCTTACCCTTCACTGCCACATCTCATATCTAAACATTCCATAAACAGATCTAGAAGATACATATTCATTTCAGGTCTAGAGATCCTGATCCATCATTTTATTCATAGGTGCATTATTAATTCAGATCTATCAATAAACTGTAACCCATTCCATGCAGATATACTTCAGAGTGAATCATTCATTCAATACCTAGACACATGCACACCCTTTCACTATGATCTTCTTCTCCTTATATAGTTTTAGCCTTTACCAATACCATGAGCGAAAACCACACAACTTTCGATGGTATTCTTGGACGGAATCAAATAGACAATAAAACGCTCAATACTGTGGGCTAATACCATGGTAATGCTACTTGTTATTATAATTTTGGAGCGCAAAAGGCATACGTGACTTGGGACGTACTTATCCTCATGCATACATGACTTGGCCTTTACAAACCCGTGCATACATTGTGACATATTATATTTATTATTTCTCTGGCACTTACTGGAATTATTTTCTCTGTCACATCTGAACTAATGTGTAGATACATCATTCTTACATATTTAATAAATAGGTTGTTTAACATAGGAAACTCATCAAGTAGGTTTCCATCAAGGACAACTTCATCAAGTAGGTTGCCATCAAGGACAACACATTACATCATATTTCCAACAATCTCCCCCTTTAGACTTGATGGCAACCACGATGGTGTTTGAACACCACAACAGATAGATACATTAATTATAACCATTATTAAAACACCATGATACTCTCCCCCTTTGACATCAAGGGCAAAGGGAGGATCAAAACAAGGTTTCTCTTCCTTTGTAGAAATATGAGCTCTGAAGATCGGAAGTGTACTGAATTTACCATTCTCCCCCTGAGTTCATGTTGAATCTTTAGACAAAATTTTCAATGAAGTACATGACTCTATAACTCAACCAAGTATGACCATTCCTATCACCAATGACTCATACTTACATCAATTATCCAACCTAGTTTATTTACATATTTGACTCAAGTACCCAACCAAGTGGATTTACAAATTTTGACTCAACTACCCAATCAAGTGGGTTTACAAACATGTCCTTACATGACTGAATATGACAATTTTACATTATAGGTCTCAACATAACGTTTTCATCAAATTACAGATATGAATTTTTATAACCAAAACCAAAAATACCTCAAGAGAGAGATCATATTTCAGAACCATCATAATGCCAGCAATGCATTACTCTGAGCAAGGCTAATGCCCCCCCTGAAATTGAGCATCCTAAACATATTCACCAACCAATTCATCAAAGTATCTTCATCAAGAAGATAATAAAAACTTAAAATCATATCAGCAGATATAACCATCAACATCAGATCAAGAAATTTATTACTGTCAGCAGCATATCAGAAACTGTTTTTGAGTCTTCCTCACTGTTTTTTTTTTCAGAGAAAACATACGCTACTATGTCCAACAGAACTTGCGTGTATATGTGGTTTTATTTCATGAAACCCACGTATAGAAAGTGAAGTACAGAAAAATTCACAACTCCATCTCCCCCTGAACTTATACCACCTGTACTTGTCTTCTTCACATTAGATGCACTGTTAGAAATAAACATAACCAGAATTACCAAACCAACCATGGGAATCACCATATATTGCTCCCCCTGTGATGATACATTACTGATTCCTCTAATGAATGTTAGGTCCCTATAATTAGCAAAATTGGCAAAGTCCAATCTCAAGGAGAAACATTGTTTCAACCACTTTGGGATTCTAGGATCTATCCCTCCTGAATCCGGAGAGGGATCTCTCCAATAAGTGCAAAGATGGATTTGTCTTTGAAGTTTGGGGTAATGATATTAGGATAGTTATGAAGGCCAAGGGTTTGTTTTGTTTTTGGATGGTTGAGCATGATTACTATTTGAGGTGGAAAGTCCTAAATGCAAAGAGCTTCAAAGGTGTGAAGTTGCAAGCAAATAGAACAAGCTTTGGCCAGGAAAGATAGATAATTGCTGGTTTTAGTCCATTGGGCTATGGAGTCATAATAGGGTTTAATTGAAATAGTAGGTTCAAGAGTGGTCCATGGGGCAAGTCATCTATGTCTAAGGATCTATTTAAAGTTTGATTTATGGAATGAAATGATACAACAAGAAGGGGAAATAAATAGATAAAGCAACAAAGAGCAGCCTAAGATCTGGTAAGTACTTTTAAACTAGCCAACTTTTGGCATACACATAAGAAAAACATGAAAGTAAACTAGGATCTGGTAAGTACTTTTAAACTAGCCAGACTTTGATACACTTTTCAATAGAAAACATATAAAACAGGGGGAAATACTAATGATAACGAGGGATGGTCTAAGATATAGTAAGTACTTCTAAACTAGCCATCTTTCAACACATTCCAAGGGAAACATTCAGATAGTTGTGGAGACAAAACTAGGACTAGGGCTCACCATATCTTCCTCAGTTCATCTTCACTTAACATATACTGGAAAAAACATTTAAGAATAACATTCAGCTAAGACAATAAGACGAGGGAACGCCAGCATTCCTATGCTTAAACTGAATTAAATCATTCCCAAATAACACATATTGGAAGAAAACATCCAGATAAAGATCTTCAGTCAGAGAAGGTTACTTATACAGTAGGTCCTAACTCCATGCATGATGTTCTTTATAAGAGAAAATGAAACACAATGGAAACAGAAAACAAAATAACAAGTTACAATGAGAAAAACATCACCATCAACATAGACCAGGATCTCATAAATCAGCTTGTATTGATGCTCCAAACCAGTTACAGCTTCAAGTCTAGTGCTTTAGTTTAGCAATCATCTACTCATCTCAGCCTATCTTATCTATCACAAGCAGAGCTTCAAGGGCCATTTAACACTATTTACAATCAAAATTTTAAGCTCAAATGTATTTCAAAGTTCTGCAACCAACCCCTCACTCATCTTCTGTAGAAGTATATATAGAAGAATGAGGAGGTGATATATGATAAAAGATCTCCAATTACAATTAATACAGACTTAATGGTTTCTTGGCCTTTGAGGGGCTCAATGAATAAATTTACATAGTAGTCCTCTGTATTAAATGATTTACGTAAATATTTCAGCTTGGTGGGAGCTCTTTTTGACCTTTGAGGCTCTGTGTGATGTCAAAGTAACTCTGCAAATGTTTGTCATTAAGTTCCTTGGCAGAATTTACTCTCTGGCTGTGTTTGAGACAAATATCTGATCCTGTTCAATAAATTCGGCCTCGGATATGAATGCTTTGAGGCATAGGTGGCATCGTGGTAGCTAGAGGGATCAATTTTCCTCAACTGTGGCGGTGGAGGCTTTCCTATTGATAAAACACTTAATATTTTCTTCAAACTGTGTTTTTAATCGGGGATTAGGCTTTTGATAAACCATCTTAGACGTAATCCCCACAAAACCTGTCTTTGATCTTCTGTCCTAGTACATTTTGTCTTTCGGTACTAATACTCTCTGACTGTGCTCGAGTCATGGTTTTTTGCTAATGTGCAAGGCTACGCAGGGGTCGAAATAGCATCAATTCCTTATGAATGATTGATGAAAATGTGGATTTAACACCTGTGAATTATTTCCCTCAGTGAATCAAAGGCGGGAGGATCGTCACCCTCTACTTTCAAATTTTCTTCAGACATAACGGAAAAATCACTCGAAACCCTGCACAATACAAAAAATATTATAAAATCCATGCATATATAGGTTTATTGCTGCAAAGGATGTGTGGGGGAAGCATGGCCGTTGGATGGCATCATCCAACGGTCGAGATTAATCGAGAGAAGTCATAGGGAAGGCGGAAGAATCGTTTAAATCAGAGCCGTCGATCGCGCAGAGATCGACAGTCGGGAGTGGAAATGGAAAGTCAAAGTGGAAAACATCTGACCGGGTGATGAAATATGGGCCGTTGATCTGTAGATAAGATCGACAGCGGAGATCTATTGAATTCCACGTCGTAGCTCGGTTATCAGTCGAGCATCTTCGGTGAGCGATAGCCGTCAGATGGCCCGCCCCTGAGATCGGACTTTGCCAATTTTGCTGATTACAGGGAGCTAACAATGTATCTCACATCACTCTTGTAGTCATTATGAGAAGTAAACTTTAGAAGTGGATGACTGCAATAGGGTCAATATTCCCTACGTTTTTGACTGGGGCTTCTTCTTTTTCCAGCTTTGCTAGAAATTCTCCAATTTCTCAGATCTGTTCATTAATCTGCATTCTTTTTCTACATGCCCATAATTGTTACAAGCATAACACCTTATGTGACCAGAAAAGGGAGCATAGGGATCATAATATGTTATTATAATCTTTCTTCTATTGCACTCAACTACTTTATGACCAAGATTGCTGCATGAAAAACAATATCCCTTAAAGAAACCTGAGTACTTGTGAGCTGACTGTTTTTCTATGTAGTGTCTATCTGTCTTTGATCGAAACAATTTTCTTCTGCACTTGGCTGCGACATGTCCATAATTATGACATATAAAGCATTCAACATTATTGATACTTCTATATTTAGAAGCGAATGATTTATTTTAAGAATTCATGATTTTTGGTTGCCCTTTCATCTCTTTAAACACTTCAGGTTTTGCATTGATATCCTTTGAATCTTTGGATTTCTCTTGTGAACTAGATTCTCCTTTCACAGTTTCATGAAAAAGAAGACCAAATTTAATCAAGGGATACCTTTGACTACTAATAATATTATCCAGAATCTTAGCACTATCTTGAAACCTCAATATTTTATCCTTTTCTTCTAATTTACTTTTTAAAATGTTTACCTCAACCTCCAATTTTTGGCATTGATTCTTCATACTTTCTTCGACCCTGCTTCCTTCTTCTACTTGTTCATTCAATTTTAGAATCTCTTCTTTCAACCCATTTTCTTGTTCTTTAAATCATTCTAGAATTTCTTCATTCTTCTTATTTGATGTTTCTAGATCTACTTTGAGCGAGATGATTTATGCTTCAATTCCTTCTTCTTCAAATGATTTTAGAAGTTCTTTATTCTTCTTATTGTTTGTTTCGAGATCTTCTTTGAGAGAGATGATTTCTGCTTCAAGTCCTTCACTATGGTTTGTTACTTCATCGTACAACCTTTGATACTTGTTTATCTGTCCATTGATTCTAGAGATCATATCTTTGTAGATAGTCCCTCTCATTAAATAATCTTTTTTGTGATTCAACTTTAATCTTGAGATTTGTAATTATTGCTTCTAGATCCATAACATTACTTTCACTTTGGTTTTCACTATCTTTACCATTGCATGCACAGGAAAGTGAATCACAAGAACAACAATCAATACTTGTTTCATATTCTTCATGTTCTGCTGTACATGTTTTTTGAGATATCTTCTTTATTTGAGTAGCCTTCTTCTTTTTCTTCCTTCCCATTGTGATGGATCTCCTTCAAGCAATCAAGCTCCTTCAGAAGGACCTGCTCTGATACCAATTGTTGGGAAAAATACTGAGGGGGGGGGGGGGTGAATCAGTATTTAGAGCTTACTCAAAACTATTACTTTTCTTTAAAAAATTATATACGTGACTTTAATTAACCCAAATCGCGTATATACGCGATTATATTTAAGGAAACTTGCGTATGTACAAAGATCTTATTATGCAGATAATTCTTTACTTAGATCATTGCATCATTCATTCATCAGATGTTTAGTAAGAAATAAACATGTGCAGTAAGAACAGAATAAATCATCACACATAAGCAACACACATGAACACCAAGATTTAAGGTGGAAACCCAATTTGGGAGAAAAACACCACTGTCGTCGTCTCTGTCTTCAATATTTATTATAAAGAAAACTTCTTACAACCATGTACTGTTGTAGACAAATACCAGCACAGGCACCCACCTGCAGAAGGCTGTAACTTCTCTCGTTCTCTAGCTACTACTGGAAGGGAGCTTCAACTCCCTGATCTCATTTACCAGCTACTCCTGGAAGGGAGCTACTACCCCCTGATCTCGTTTACCAGCCGCTCCTAGAATGGAGATACTACCCCCTGATCTCATTTACCAGCTACCAATGGAAGGGAGCTACAATCCCCTCACTGAAGGCTTCGACCCTCAGCTCCACCATGGACCACGTTTCATCAATTTTCATACTGGATCCAACATCTTCCATACAACACAACTTGTAGGCCTCTTTTCATCAGATTTTCAGACTGGACCCACTCCACACATTTAAGCTCAAAGAACATCAAACTGAAACTTATAATTCCATCAATTCATTAATTGAATCACCAATCAATCAACCAACAACTAATCTTTAATCATAATCAAATAGTAGCATAATCAGTATTCAAACAACTCAGATATGTATGAAGACATCATTGACAGACAATAGTAATATAGCAAAACAGATCAGATATTTCCTTCTGCACACTTTAGAAAAACCCTAGATTCCATACGCGCTTTTACTTCACTGAACCCGTGTATATACGCGCTTTCACAGAGACAAACCTGCGTATATATCTGCAACTATTTCAGAACTGACCTTAGATTCCATACGCACTTTTATTGAGACTAACCCACGTATATACACGCTTTTGTTGCGACGAACCTGTGTATAGATCTGCAAACATTGCAGGGCTGCACAACTCTTCAGAACAGATAAACAAATCAACTCTTACCCTTCACTGCCACATCTCAGATCTAAAAATTCCATAAACAGATCTAGAAGATACATGGTCATTTTAGGTCGAGAGATCCTGATCCATCATTTTATTCATAGGTGCATTATTAATTTAGATCTATCAATAAACTGTAACCCATTCCATGCATATATACTTCAGAGTGAAGCATTCATTCAATACCCAGACACATGCACACCCTTTCACTATGATCTTCTTCTCCTTATATATTTTTAGCCTTTACCAATACCATGAGCCAAAACCACACAACTTCCGATGGTACTCTTGGACAGAATCAAATAGACAATAAAACGCTCAATACTGTGGGCTAATACCATGGTAATGCCCCTTGGCATTATAATTTTGAAGCGCAAAAGGCATATGCGAGTTGGGATTTACTTATCCGCGTGCATACACGACTTGGCCTTTACAAACCCACATATACATTGTGACATATTATATTTATCATTTCTCTGGCACTTACTAGAATTCTTTTCTCTGTCACATCTGAACTGATCTGTAGATACATCATTCTTACATATTTAATAAATAGATTGCTTAACATAGGCAACTCATCAAGTAGGTTTCCATTAGGGACAACTTCATCAAGTAGGTTGCCATCAAGGACAACACATTACATCATATTGCCAACAGTTTCACAAAATACCACGAAAGATCACGAAATTCCATGAAAGATTGCAAAAAATACTGAAAGATGATGAAATATGTCAAAAGAGGATGAGAAATCATAAAAGACCACCAAAAATCATGAACGATGAAGACAGATCATAAAAAGTTGTGAAAGACCACAAAAGATCATGAAAGAAGACAAAACAATAACAATAACTGCAAAACATCCTAAAATATAACAAACGACCGTGAAACATAACAAAAGACCGCACAACATCCTAAAATATCACGAAAGATGACAAAACATTGCGAAATATGATGAAAAATCACAAAAGATCGAGAAAGATGGAGAACGATCGTAAAAAATGATGAAAGATGATGAAATATTGCAAAAGATGATGAAACGACAAGAAAGTCACCGAAACATCCTAAAATTTAGCAAAATACCATGAAATATAACAAAAGACTACAAAAATTCCTAAAATATCATGAAAGATGACGAAACAATGTGAAATATGACTAAAAGTCACAAAAGATCACGAAAGATCGAGAAAGATCATAAAAATAGATGAAATATGGCGACATTTTGTGAAATATGATGAAATATCAAGAAATTTAGTGAAACATCCCAAAAGATGATGAAAGATCTTGAAATATGACAAAATATCTCAAAAGATAATGAAAAATCACGAAAGGTTATGATATACCACGAAATATTGTGAAAACTCACAAATGATCGGAAAACATCCTAAAAGATGATGAAAGATCTTGAAAAATCATGAAATGTCACGAAATATAACGAAAAATCACAAAGGATCACAAAATACAACGATAGATCACGAAAGTCCATGAACGATCGCAAAACATCCTGAAAGATGATGAAATATGTTGAAAGAGGATGAAAAATCATTAAATACCGCAAAAAATCATAAACGATGAAGAAAGATCACAAAAAATTGCGAAAGACCACGAAAGATCATGAAAGATGACAAAACAATAACAAAAACTGCAAAACATCCTAAAATATAACAAATGACCATGACATATAACAAAAGACCGCACAGCATCCTAAAATATCACAAAAGATGACAAAACATTGCGAAATATGATGAAAAATCACAAAAGATCATGAAAGATCGAGAAAGATCGAAAAAATGATGAAAGATGATGAAATATTGCGAAAGATGATGGAACAACAAGAAAGTCAATGAAACATCCTAAAAGATGATGGAAGATGACGAAACATCGCTAAAGATGATGAAAAATCACGAAAGATCATGAAAGACCAAGAAAGATCACGGCAAATCCTGAAAGATCGCAAATCATCGTGAAAGATGTTGAAAGATCTTGGAAAATGATGAAATGTCACGAAAGATAATGAAAAGATCCCAAAAGATGAGAAAATATCACGAAATATGAAAAATGGTTACGAAAGACCACAAACATCCTAAAATACCACGAAGGATGACAATAGATCCTGAAAGATGAAAAAATATCACAAGATGACAAAAGGTCACAAAAGACCACAAAACATCCTAAAAGATGACGAAAGATAAGGAAAGATGATGAAAAATCACATAAGATCGTGAAATACCATGAAATATCCTGAAAGACCACGAAAGATGGAAAAACTCTACAAACATCCTAAATCATCAAGACATATCGCAATAGACCACGAAAGATGACGAAAAATAGAAAAACATCCCAAAATATCACGAAATATGACTAAACATTACGAAAGATGACAAAAGATCGTGAAATATTATGAACAAATCACGAAATATCGCAAAAAATCCTAAAATATGATGAAATATCTTGAAAAATGATGAAATTTCATGAAAGATAACAAAAAATCATGAAGGATCACGAAATACCATGAAAGATTACGAAATATCATGAAATATCATGAAAGATCACAAAACTTCGTGAAATATGATGAAATATGATGAAAGATCATGGAAAATCACGAAAGACGATGAAAAATCATAAAATACTGCAAAAAATCGTGAAAGATGAAGAAAGATCACAAAAAATTAGAAAGATCACGAAATATCATGAGATGACAAAACAATAACAAGAACCGCAAAATTCCTTAAATATAAGAAAAGCTTGCGAAATATAACAAAAGACCACAAAATATCCTAAAATATCACGAAAGGTAATGAAACAATGCAAAATACAAAGAAAAATCACAAAATATCACGAAAGATCATAAAAAATGATGAAAGATAATGAAATATTCCAAAATATGATGAAACATCAAGAAAGACATCGAAGCATTCTAAAATATGATAAGAGATCTTGAAAGATGACCAAACATTGCAAAAGATGATCAAAAATCATGAAAGATCATGAAACACCACGAAAGATCACGAAAAACCACGAAAGATCTCAAAACATCCTAAAAGATGATGAAAGATCTTGAAAAATGATGAAATGTCATGAGAGATAATGAAAAATCAAGAAGGGTCACGAAATACCATGAAACATCGCGAAAGATCATGAAAGATCGCACAACATCCTGACAAGTAATGAAATAAAAGGAAAGATCATGGAAAATCATGAAAGATGATGAAAAATCATAAAAGATTGCAAAAAATCATGAAAGATGAAGAAAGATCACTAAAAATTGTGAAATATCACAAAATATCATGAAAGATAACAAAACAATAGAAAAAGCTGCAAACATCCTAAAATATAACAAAAGACCGTGAAATATAATAAAAGACCACAAACCTCCTAAAATATTACGAAAAGTGATGAACAATGTGAAATGTGACAAAAAATCCCAAAATATCACGCAAGATCGAGAAAGCTCGTAAAAAATGATGAAAGATGATGAAAGTGTTGGGAAAAATACTGAGAGGGGGGGTGAATCAGTATTTAGGGAAAACTAAAACTTTTTACTTTTCCATGCTCTAAAACCCATACACGACTTTGCTGAATACAACTAGCGTATACACGTGGATATCCTTCATGAAACTCGCGTATACACAGAGATCTAATTATGCCATTAATTCTTCACTTATATCATTCTATCATTCATTCATTGATGTTCTATAAACAGTAAACATGTGCAATAAGAACAGAATAAACCATCACACATAAGCATCACACATGAACACCAGGATTTTAGGTGGAAACCCAAGTCGAGGAGAAAACCACGCTGCCGTTACTCGGCCTTCAATATTTTTTTATTATAGAGAAAACATCTTACAACATATGTGCGCACAGAACTCTACCGGCACGCGAGGCACCCACAAGCTCGTTTCTGACCTCTCTGGACTAGAGCTCCAACCCACGACTTCTTTACCGGCCTCTCTGGAAGGGGAGCTCTGACCCCACGATCTCGTTTACCGACCTCACACCGGAAGGCACAACCCCACCGGCGAGGCTACAACCCTCAGCTCCACCATGGACCACGTTTCATCAATTTTCACACTGGATCCAACCAACTTCAATAGAGCACAACTTGCAGGCCTCGTTTCATCATATTTTCAGACTGGACCCACTCCACACATTTAAGCTCAATCATACAACCAAACTGATACAGACAACTCAGAACTATAGAATACAGATAGCAGTAACTCAGCAGAACAGATCAGACATTTCATACCCCATGCTTCAGCAAACCCTAGTTTTCATACGCGCTTTTCTTTCACTGATCCCGCGTATATACGCGCCTTCTACCATACAAACCCGCGTATACTTCTGTACATATTACAGAGCTAATTTCACTGTGCATACGCGCTTTATCTTCAGCGAAGCCGCGTATATACGCGCTTCTTATGCAGCAAACTAGCGTATGGTTCTTCATACATTTAGGTCATTGCAATTCTCCAGAACAGATACATCACACAGATTTTACCCTTTACGTCAGACAGATGCTCGCCTCATCTCAGATCTAATCATTCCATAAACAGATGTACCAAATACAAATACATTTCAGATCTAGATTCCCTTCTTCATCATTTTCTTCATAGGTGCTTCATGCATTCAGATCTATCATTCAACTGTAACCCTTTCCATTTAGATATACTTCAGAGAGAAGTATTCATTCAAGCTCAGACATCTTGCACCCTCACTCATAATTTGCACAATGAATTTCTTCTCCTTATATAGGTTTACCCTTTTTCAATACCATGAGCCAAAACCACATTACTTTCGATGGTATTCCTGAACGAGGTCACATAGACGAATCATTACTCAATAAAATGGGTCAATACCATGTTGGTTACCCCTGGTTTTTCACTTTTTGAGCGCTTTTGCCCATACGCGACTTGGCACGTACTTTACCGCGTGCATACGCGACTTATACCAGACAAATCCGCGTATGCTTTGAAACATACTCTTTTCATCATAGATCTAGCACATACTGAATTTCTTTCTTCATTACCTTATGTACTCACTGTAGATACATCAGATTTGCATCATTTAACAAGATCATCAAGAAATATTCCATCAAGCACAACTTCATCAAGTAGGTTTCCATTCAAGGACAACATTCTATCAAGTGGGTTGCCATCAAGGACAACATTCTGCATCATATTGCCAACAATCTCCCCCTTTGGACTTGATGGCAACCACGATGGTGTTTGATCACTACAACAGATAGATACATTAAGAACATAATGACACCATGTCACTCTCCTCATTCTTTGACACCATTCAAACACCATGTCACTCTCCCCCTTTGACATCAAGGGCAAAGGACGGACCAAAACCAACACAAGGTTTTTCTCCTTGTTGTAGAAACAAGCGTGCTGCAGATCTGATGTACACTGAGGTGACCAAGCTCCCCCAGAGTTCAAAAATATTTTTCAATGAAGTACATGACTCTATGAACGTCCTATCACAAAAGACTCATACTTACATCAAAGATCCAACCAAGTGGATTTACATATGAGACCCAAATACCCAACCAAGTGGGTTTACACATCTCAACTCAACTTCCCAACCAAGTGGGTTTACAAATTTGACTCAGCTACCCAACCAAGTGGGTTTACAAATTTTGACAAGTCCTTAAATGACTGAATATTACAAATTTACATCATGGGTCTCAACATGACATTTTCATCAAACTAAAAATATAACTTTACATGACCAATACCAGAAATACCTCAAGAGAGAGATCATTTTTCAGAAACAACATAATGCCAACAATGCATTACACTAGGGCTCCCCCTGAAAATGTGCATCCAATGCATCCTTTCCATATGGCCAAGGCTCCTCCTTAACTTGTGCAACCTGAACACCTTCAACAGCAAGTCATCAGCAACAAACTCTGCATGATCTGTCCATATCTCTGAATCATAAGACTTCCATCTCATCCAACAGATACTCTTCATCAAGTAACAATCCGGGCTCATCCATGATCTTCAACATAAGAAACCAAGTATCATTTCATCATTATTTAGAACTGAGAAAATAAGTTGATACAGAGTCAATAATACAGTTATTAACAGTCAGACTGATGCTCCCCCTGAACCTCTGCTCCAGATCTTCAGCTATCATATAAATTCTCTTATCATCAATGCATACGCGACTGTGTCTGCTGGAACTCGCGTGTATACGCGACTTTTGTTCATCGAACCCGCGTATGGAAAGTGAAGCATAGAAATTTTCACATTCCTTCATCTCCCCCTGAATTTGTCCTTCCTGTACCTGTCTTCTTCATATCAAATGCTCTGTCAGAAATACATATAACCAGAATAACCAAACAGTACTGAAAAATGCTGACCCTCAACCAAAAAAATGTCAGCAATTATCCATACGCGGATGTATGTTAATATACTCGCGTATATACGCGACTGTGTTTCATCAAACCGCGTATTCAATTTAATCTTTTGAATTTAAGCAGATTTTTTCTTTTGACTGGCAGAGACTACTCCCAGTTTCTGTCTTAGATACTCGAACGCTTCCCTGGGCAGAGGTTTGGTAAAGATATCAGCAACTTGTTCCTTGGAAGGAACATACTCCAACTTCACCTTTTGTTCAAGCACTTGTTCATGTAAGAAGTGATACTTGATGGGAATGTGCTTGGTCTTCGAATGCATAACAGGATTCTTTGAGATACTGATGGCACTTGTATTATCACACATAATGGAGATAGGAGGTGTACATTTGATTTGAAAATCTTGCAAGGTTTGCATCATCCAAAGGAGTTGAGTGCAACAAGATGCGGCAGCCACATATTCTGCTTCTGCTGTAGATAAAGCAATAGAACTTTGTTTCTTGCTGAACCAAGATACTAACCGGGGCCCCATATAGAATGCACCACCACTAGTGCTTTTCCGATCATCAACATTTCCAGCCCAATCTGCATTAGTGTAAGCATGAAGAGTAAGATTAGCATTCTTTGGATACCATAGTCCAAAGTCTTGAGTTCCTTGTAGATATTTGAATATTCTTTTGACAACCTGAAGGTGAGACTCTTTTGGATTAGCTTGGAATCGTCCAACAATCCTAACTGCATGCATAATGTCTGGTCTAGTCCCAGTGAGATAAAGTAGACTTCCTATCATTGATCTATATTCTGGTTGATTCACCGTGGGAGAATCATCATGAGAACTGAGATTGCATCCGGTTATCATTGGTGTGCTTACAGGTTTGCATTCTTCCATGCCATACTTCTTCAGAATTTGCTTAAGATATTTTGCTTGTGATAGGAATATACCATCTGCAGTTTGATGCACTTGCAAGCCAAGAAAGAATGTTATTTCCCCAAGTAAAGACATTTCAAATTCTTGCTGCATGACAGAAGCAAATTTCTGACTCATAGATTCTTCATTACTTCCAAAAATGATATCATCAACATATACAAACACAATCAATAGTTTATCATTTTCAATTTTTGTGTATAAGTTGCTATCAGCAGACCCCTTTGAAAATCCTTGTTGATGAAGATATTTGTCAAGACGATAATACCATGCCCTTGGAGCTTGTTTGAGACCATATAGAGCCTTTTTAAGTCTACAAACAAGATTTTCATGATTTCCCAAAATGAATCCTTCCGGTTGTTCTATATATACTTCTTCTTCTAGATCACCATTAAGAAAAGAAGATTTAACATCCATTTGATAAACTTTGATTTGTTGATAACTTGAAAAGGCAAGAAACATTCTGATGGCTTCAAGTCTAGCTACAGGAGCAAAAGTTTCTTCAAAGTCTATACCTTCTTGTTGAGTATACACTTTGCAAACCAGTCTAGCTTTGTTTCTTACAACATCCCCATTCTCATTTAACTTGTTCTTGAAAATCCATTTAGTTCCAATGACATTTTTATCATGTGGTCTAGGTACCAATTCCCAAGTGTCATTCTTTTCAATTTGATCAAGCTCTTCATTCATGGCTTGCTTCCAACATTCATCTTTGCTAGCTTGATTGACATTGTGTGGTTCAATTGTGGATAGAAGTGCCAGATGACTAGAAGATCCCACAAGAGTTCTCCTTGTTCATACACTTGATTCCTTGTCTCCCAAAATTTGAGATTCAAGATGATTCTTTTGAACATATCTGGATGGAGCTTTTTCAGATAGATCATTTTCAGGTTCTTCATTGGATCCACTTTCTATATCATTTCTATTTGATGTAGAAGGACATAAGTCACCATCATCTTCTTTTGTTGTTTGTTTTTCTTCTTTAGGAGCTGCAGGAGACTCATCAATAACAACATCAATACATTCAACAATCTTTCGGAGCCTTTTATTGTAACATTTGTATGCTTTGCTTGTAGATGAGTAACCAAGAAATATCCCTTCATCTGATCTAGGTTCAAACTTGCCAAGCTTTTCATCATTATTTTTGATAAAGCATTTACTTCCAAAAACTCTAAAATACTTCACAGAGGGAGAATTACCATACCAGAGTTCATATGGAGTTTTGTCACTATTTACCCGAACATGAGCCTTGTTGAGAATGTTAGCTGCTGTATGTGCTGCTTCACCCCAGAACATGTCAGGAGTTCCAGAATCATCAAGCATAGCTCTAACCATTTGTTGAATTGTTCTATTCATTCTTTCTGCTACGCCATTTTGTTGTGGAGTGCCTGCTACAGAGAACTGTCTTTTTATGCCATGATGTTCACAAAATTCAAAGAATTCATTTGATGTATATTCTCCTCCTCGATCAGATCTAAGACACTTGATTTTTAGATCTAATTCATTTTCAACTAAAGCTTTGAAGATCCGAAATTTTTCAAATGCTTCATCTTTGTGTTTAATGAGCCCAATCCAACACATTCTAGAGTAATCATCAATAAATAAGATATAGTATTCTTCCCCACGTGGTGAATTTTTCCTCATAGGTCCACATATGTCAGTATGAATGAGTTCAAGAGGCTTACTTGATGATCCTTCTTTGGCATTAAATCGTACTCTGGTCTGTTTACCGAATTGACAAGATTTGCATATGATACTTTCTGGTAGATTAATATTGGGAAGACCACGAACAGCTTGAAGTCTGCTTGCTTTGTTGATTTGAGAGAAGCTCAGATGCCCCAGCCTTCTATGCCATAGCCAATTTTCTGAAGACTTGCTCAAGTAACATTGATCTATGCCGTTCAGTACATACAAGTTGCTTGGATTTCTTTTTCCTTTTATAATGATTTTACCTGTATCAAGATCACGAACCACACATTCTTTTGAACTAAAGACCACTTTTGTTCCTTGATCACACATTTGACTTACACTTAACAATTTATGCCTTAATCCATCCACATACATGACATCATTAGCCTTCACCTTTTCTTTTAGAAACACTGACCCTTTTCCTTTAATTACAACAGGAGTATCATTTCCAAATGTAACTTTATTTTCCTTTTCTAGAGCATTATATGCAAGAAGTTTGCTTTTGTCACCTGTCATGTGTCTTGAGCACCCACTATCAATGTACCATTGATTTTATTCACCTTCTGCAAATAACGCTATCCCACAATTTTCAACCGGTATTTCTTTATTTTTCCACACTTTAGAGCTTGAGGGAACATGTTCTTTTCGCTGGACCTTTCTCCTGCATTCAGTTTCTTCATGACCAAAGTTATTGCAATAAGTACATTCAACTTCGTTTTGAAGAGGAGAAAAGTTGTTATAGGTGTTCTTCTTTGGTTCAATATTCATCCTTTTCTTTCTTGCTTCTCTTGTCATGATGGTTTTATATGCAACACATTGAACATCTTTATGACCAAAATTGTGACATGAGAAACATTGTCCATTGAAGTAGAAATTTCTACGATCATGAAATCTTCTATTTGAATTTACCTGTTGGTTGTAGCTTCTTTGAAAGATCTCCCTGTTAGTGTTTCTTGAATTGAGATGGTCATGCTTTACCTGCAAAGATCCTTTGTTCCCTTGCTGAGTGGCTGAATGTAGTGAACCAGCTGTGGTTGCTTTCAGATAATTTGGTGCTGAAGTCTGGGAAGATTCCCCAGCATATCCAAGACCTGTTTTTATAAGAGGAGACTGTTGTATCTTGATAATCTCATCTAAGGTTTCTGAACTTTTAGCAAATCTAAGATTGAGAGTTTTCACTTTCTCATTATCTTTCCTTAGACTTACTACTTCACACTCCAATTCCTCAATGCATTTTTCCTTTGCTTCAAGCTGATTTTCAAGAGTCTCTATGATTATGTTCTTTTCTTCTAGGATTACTTTGAGTTGATTGTTTTCTTCAAGAAAATCATTGTCTTCCAGAGCATCCACAAAAGTATCCTTTTCTTCTCTAGATTCTTTTGCCATGAGTAGTTTAATATCTTGTTCACATTCTTCCTCACTATCAGATAACTCATCACTGTCTTCATTAATATAGTAACTTTTCCTTGTGCTAGATCGATTCTTATTCCTTCTTGCTACTTCTTGTCCTTTAGCAAATGTTTCTTTATAAGGACACTTTGCAGCATAATGACCAAGTCTTCCACAATCAAAACATTTGAAAGGAAGCTTACCTTTGAACCTTCCGGTTCCTAGTTGGAGTCTTCTCACAAAATTTGCTTCTTCTTCTTCTTCAGATACATAGCTGGATTCCTTGACAACTTCCTTTTCTTTTCCTTTTGCAGACGCCTTAAAAGCAGCTTCTTTGATTTGAGAAGGACCTCCTTGTCTCATTTCAAAAGCAGTCAGGATACCATGTAATTGAACAACAGTAAGAGTTTTCAGATCTTGCCTTTCTTCAATGGCTGAAACTTTAGAGTCAAATTTTGAAGTCAAAGATCTTAAGACTTTTTCCACCAGAGTAGTATCGGCTATGGTTTCACCCAAATTTCTCATTAGATTTACAATATCATCTAGACGTAAAACGAAACTGGCAATACTTTCATCACTATGCATCCTTAAATTTTCATATTCAATTCTGAGAGTTTGGAGTTTTGCACTTTTTACCTTTGTATCTCCTTCATAGCTAAGAATGATTTTGTCCAATATTTCTTTTGCTGAATTTAGCTGCATCACTTTAGCGAATTCTGGTTCAGACATGCTTCCCAATAAGACATTCACTGCTTTGGCATTGATTTCATACTTCTTTCTTTCAGCCGCATCAGTAGGAATACTTGCCGGATATTGATAGCCTTCTTCCACGATTGCCCATACTTCTGCACCAAGACTTTGCAGATATGCTTTTGTTCATACCTTCCAGAATATCAGATTGCTTCCATTGAAAAGAGGTGGCTTTAGAGACATTACTCCTTCAAGACTTCCCATTGCGACGGATCTCCTTCAAGCGATCAAGCTTCTGCATAAAGACCTGCTTTGATACCAATTGTTGAGAAAAATACTGAGAGGGGGGAGGGGTGAATTAGTATTTAGGGAAAACTAAAAATTTTTAATTTTCCATGCTCTAAAACCCATACGCGACTTTGCTTAATACAACTAGCGTATACACGCGGATATCCTTCATGAAACTCGCGTATACACAGAGATCTAATTATGCCATTAATTCTTCACTTATATCATTCTATCACTCATTCATTGATGTTCTATAAACAGTAAACATGTGCAGTAAGAACAGAATAAACCATCACACATAAGCATCACACATGAACACCAGGATTTTAGGTGGAAACCCAAGTCTGGAGAAAACCACCGCTGCAGTTGCTCAGCCTTCAATATTTTATTATAGAGAAAACATCTTACAACATATGTGCTGGCGCAGACTCCTACCAGCACGCAGGCACCCACCTGCGCTCGTTTACTAGCCTCTCCTAGAAGGGAGCTCCAACCCCCTGACTCGTTTACCAGCCTCTCCTGGAAGGGAGCTACGACCCCCTAATCTCGTTTACCAGCCTCACCTGGAAGGGAGCTACGACCCCCTGATCAAGTTCACTACAACCCTCAAGACTCTAAAGACCACGTTTCATCACTAATCGATCCAAACAATCAATAGAGCACAACTCGTTGTGCCTCGTTTCATCATACTCGACCGGACCCACTCCACACATTTAAGCTCAATCATACAACCAAATTGATACAGAAAACTCGTAACCGTAGAATTACGTATAGCAGTAACACAAACAGAATGCATCGTACATTTCATAACTCCATACTAGCAACCCAGTTTGCATTACCGCGCTTCCTTTCACCGATATCGCATATATATCAGCGCCTTCTACCATACAAACCCGCGTATACTTCTGTACATATTACAGAGTTAATTTCGCTGCGCATACGCGCTTTCTCTTCAGCGAAGCCGCGTATATACGCGCTTCCTCTGCGGCAAACTAGCGTATGGTTCTTCAGATATTTAGGTCATTGCAATTCTTCAGAATAGACACATCACACAGATTTTACCCTTTACTTCAGACATATGTTCGCCTCATCTCAGATCTAATCATTCCATAAACAGATGTAGCAAATACAAATACATTTCAGATCTAGATTCCCTTCTTCATCATTTTCTTCATAGGTGCTTCATGCATTCAGATCTATCATTCAACTGTAACCCTTTCCATTCAGATATACTTCAGAGAGAAGTATTCATTTAAGCTCAGACATCTTGCACCCACACTCATGATTTGCACAATGAATTTCTTCTCTTTATATAGGTTTACCCTTTTTCAATACCATGAGCCAAAACCACACTACTTCCGATGGTATTCCTGGACGGGGTCATTTAGACGAATCATTACCCAATACAATGGGTCAATACCATGGTGGTTACCCCTGGTTTTGCACTTTATGAGCGCTTTTTTCCCATACGCGACTTGGCACGTACTTTACCGCGTGCATACGCGACTTCTACTAGAAAAATCCGCGTATGCCTTGAAACATACTCTTTTCATCATAGATCTAGCACATACTGAATTTCTTTCTTCATTACCTTCTGTACTCACTGTAGATACATCAGATTTACATCATTTAAGAAGATCATCAAGACATATTCCATCAAGCACAACTTCATCAAGTAGGTTGCCATCATCTTCATCAAGTGGGTTGCCATTCAAGGAAAACATTCTATCAAGTGGGTTGCCATCAAGGACAACACTCTGCATCATATTGCCAACAAGTATTTTTTACCTGTTGTTGATGACTAGTTTCCTTACCTGAGTTTTCTAGAAGCTAATCTCAATATGTAAATTTGTCATCAAGAAAACACCCCAAACAAATTTTTTTCCTCCTAACCCTCCCTGTCAACCTATGATAAGAAAAGTCTTCAGTTTTCAAGTCATATCTCACTTCAAAAAAGTCTCCCTGTCTATAGCTTTCATAACTTCACTTCTCTGCTATCATTTTCCCTTGTTTCTCATGCCATTCACTATCCGAAAGTTGACAAAGTGTCTGCTCCTCTATCCCTGATCATCTTGTCATATGACAATCTGATCATGCCTAAGAAAACACTCAGAATCTGTGACTATTGTCTCTAAGTTAGATAGTAGTGTTTAGGGAGTTTTTCCTTGGCTAAGATATCCTAAGCCAAAAAGCCTATGTCTAGTACCATTCAACCATGAATATTTCCCTATTTTTCAAAACAAGCCTTGATCTATCCATAGGTCGCGCACCACTAAGAGGTCACTTTGTCTCATTTAAGAAGAAATTCAACAAAGATCCGAATCAGGAAAATATGAGGATGTTCACTGTCTGAAGAGATATGCTTAGATCAGGAAAAATCTCCATGAAACACCAAAGGAGCTCTCCAAGGTTCAAAAGCATATATCTTTACATCTCTCCAGGGGTGTAATTGAATGATTATTAGTGTGAAAATGGGAGAAAAGGATCAACTAAACAAGTTTCTCATACTAAAATATTTTTCCTTCAGTAATCAGATGGAGAGTTGTAAAGAAAAAAGCAGCAAGTGTACATGGCTTAAATCCAAAGGCTACTTGAAGAGCAGAGATCATTCCTCAAGTCAAATAAACATGAAAGACCAAATGATGTTGATCAGTAGTGCTTCATAGTCACCTCCAAAGCAGTGCTGCATAGTCTTTCCAAAAGTTATCATCATGAAAGGCATAAGAGGACAACTGCCTCTTATGTCACCTTGAACCTAGGATTTGAAAATTAGCTAAAAGAAATTTCAATATACCTCTGAAAACATAGTCAAGAGAAAAGTTAGTTCAATGATGTCTAGTAGTGAACACCACATACAGGGCCTTATAAAGCAAGAGGGCATTAGGGTCAAGTGATTTTATCAATGATAAATGTCAAAATTCACTTTTTTTCCTATTTATATTATTCAAGAAAACATACAGAGCAAGGTACAGTGATTGAAATAGATGAAGATCTTGTGTTTAATGATAACCTCCTTCAATGATAAGTAGAGGGTTAGAAACACATGATGGAACCTCCTTCAATGATAAGTAGAGGGTTAGAAGCACAATGATGGAAACCTCCTTCAAAAAGCAGAGGGTTAGAAAAAAATTGTTGTGACCTCCTTCACAAACAAGTAGAGGGTCAACATGTTTTTAAGAAACTTCAGAGGTTGTTTTGCGCCACCTTTCTCTAAGTGATGAATAAAGGGCAAGCGCCAAAAGTTATTTTCTCACCTCATTTAAAGGATAGAGGGCACATTTTTAAGAATAGGTGAACTTTCATTATTTGAAGGTCCCCCCTTCATCATGAGCTAAAGGCCCAAAAATGAATTTAAATAAACATTTTGGGTCATAGATCATATGGATCAACCTATTCAAAAGGTAAAATAGAGATGTAGGAGACCAATTCTTGGTGGATACAAGCAATCTGAATTTTTAGGTGTTTTAAATCAGAGGATAAATTTAAGTTTCAAGTTTGAAAGGCCACCTTCGAAAGGACAAAAAGGCACACTGTATGATAAAGATAAGCTCTTTATTTTTGAAGTTGATCTCTTTGGTAAACAAGCCAAAGGAGAAAACACATGGTTAAAGGATCTCCTTACTTCACAACAGTGGATTGGAATAGTGGTTTTAAGATGGCTGCAGTAGTGTTTTTATGGTGACATCTTTGTAAACGAACAGAGACCAACAAAATTTTTCTAAATACCCTCATCACTTCATAAAAATGTGGATTTGCATTATGGTTTTGAGAGGCTGCATTAGTGGTTTTAGAAAAGGATAATCTTCTTGGTAAAAAATTAGGGGATCAAATCATGGCTTGTAGGCCTCCATGATCATACAAACAGAAGACCAAATTATGTTTTAAAGGCCTCCTTCTCTTCATAAGACAATGGATACATAGTAGTTTCAAAAGGCTGCAGTGATAATGTTTTTATGAGCCCCTTTTAGATGATGTACTAGGTCACAGTTTTGGAGAAGACCATTACAATCTTTCCAAATACCTCTTCTAATGGATAGACAAAGAACACTTTCCATAATCAAATCACATGTTTCTTATCTGAAGTTTCAAAGAGACATAGTGCTAAGAGAGATAGATATCACAGGTAAAGTTTCATGAAGAACAAAGGGACTGTTTGTAAGAAGATATTCAGGAGCGACAAATTGAAAAGGTCACTATTTTCCCTTAAATGGTCTTTTCAAACAACAAGGTTGAGGATCAAGAAACACATTTTTATGCCTCCCAGAGATGAGAAGAGGGAAAATCAACAAAGGATAAAATTCGTTTGACAAAAAAGGAGAGATATTGTGTTTTAAGCAAGTTGTCAGTTTGATGACAAACACAAAGGCAAAAAGTAAAAAATAAAAAAGGAGGAAAAAAGGGTGTTTCAAAGCATTTTAAAAGGGAGCTATAAAAGCCTTAAAAGAATTTCATTTGTCTATTATGCAAAGGAGCGAAGAAAATGGTTTTTAAAACCCTGAGCGAGCAAATTATAGAATTTTCAGGATGCAACACACCTATGACAGGACATGACGCGCCTATGATAGGACACGACGCACCTGTAGGCAGTCATAGAAGAAATTTACACACGGCGTTACGCGCTTGTAAAATTCCGTGATGCTCCTGTGTGTGTGTCGACCGACCGGCCCACCCAACGTTCAGAAGGTGCCCAGGGCCCGACCCGATAGCGTTCAACTCTACACGCCTGTGCACAGGAGCATAGCGCCGCTCAAACTGCCTCCAACCCACATCAACTTGGGTTTTTTGCCAACTAAAACTTCCCCAAAAAGCGCACAACACATTTTTAGAGGTATTTACTATGCTCACTGCCTAAGTTTTTGAGTTTGAAGAGGTGTTAAGAATCAATTTGGTTAAAGAAAAAACACAGTCTTATGAAGGAAAAAAACACAGTTTCTCTATAAATCACCATGTTTGCTAAACAAAACAAGGGATAGTGATTAAAGAAGGTCTGTTTGTTAGTTTAAAAGGAGTCCCTTAAACAGTGATTTTCAAAAGAGGAAAAATGGCCATTTTCAAGGGTACTCTGTTTGTTTAAAAATCACAGAGAAACAACGATAAGAGAAGAAAAATTGTGTGTTAAAGGGAGAACATACCTCCTCTCAAAATCAAAAAGTTGTCTGCTAGTGCTTAAAGAAAACATAGTTACTCTTAAAATTGCCATGTTTATCAAGATACAGAGAAACAATGATAAAGGAAGGAATGTTTATTTTCAAGGGGTTTCTTGTTGAGAGAAGCTAAAGACAAACACAATCTTCAAGGGGAAAAGAGTTTTAGTGTCAAAGGGAAAGGGAATTTGTTTCCACTTAAAAAAAACTTGTTTACCAACTAAAAAAAAAACTCAGTCTCACAAAGAGGAAAACAGGGTTTTGATTGAGGACCTATTTCAGTGATCATTTGAACATTTGTTTTGGTAAGTTAGTAAAGGGTATCAAAATCAAAATGCCTCCAAATAAATTCAGCAAGGGTGGTTTCACAAAAGGTTTGAGCCTGTGACAACTCAAGAAGTAAATGAATCCCCTTTAATTCTTTTTAACTTCCATGAGGTGGGTTGCCTTGATTTTTTCCAAAAAGTCCAGGTTGTCACCAATTACCCTCCCTTAACACAACTATTCACCCTGAGGCTGCAAGGAAAGCATGTCCACTTAGCAGGTCTGGACTTTAAACTCACTCCTAGGGCTGTCTCCAAAGCAACTAAGATCCCCTATATAGGAGAAAGTGGTTCAATCAAGCATACCTAGATCTGAATCACTATAAACCTTTCTTAAAACCAGACCATCAGGACGCTTGCCAAGCTATATTCCCTTTTTCTCACTTATTGAGCAGCTATGCCCCCCTCGTGAAAGTCATCATGAAGTATTTCACATGTGAAGGGAGGTTTTCTCAGATTTATTCCTATCACATTAGGCTTCTCATGCATTTCACAAGAACTTAGTTGCTGAACCTACCTTTCTTCCTCTGTAAAAGCATAGACAAGATGTCCTCCCTTGTTAAAAAGAGACATCTTTCTTAGCAAAAAGCTAGTCTCTTCCATCATTCTCTCATCAAAATCATCATCCTTCACCAGCTTGAAAAGAAAGGAGTGTCTTGGGAGACTTTCATTTCTCATCTAGATTTTTCCATTACTTCTTCATCTTATGGCCCATCTCACATATCCTCCTCACCCTCCACTCACTATGTCTCTCCTCCATCAAGTAAAAATAATCCTGAAAGGAAAACATCCCCCATGATTGACAGTGAAAAAGAGAAGTCTTTTGAAAGTAGGCATGAGGTTAGTGGTGATGAGGAACATGGGAACACTAAGAAAATTAGTGAGCATGAACCAAGTGACAAATCTCAAGGCAGTGACCATGAGCAGAAAACTAGTGATGATGAAGACAAACAGGGTAGTGACCATGAGTAGCAAGTTAGTGATGATAAAGACAAATAGAGCAGTGAAAATGAGCAAGGAAATAGTGAGGAGGAAGAGGTGCAAAGTAGTGATGATGAAGAGCAGAAAGCTAGTGGTGATGAAGAGAAAAAGGAAAATGTTCAAAGCACTGATGAGGAACACCACATTCCTCAACAAAGTCATGAAACCAAGAAAAGAGAGAGTGAAAAAAGCGCCTCCCAGCAAAGTGGTGACCATTGTGGCAGCCCACACACAGAGGCTAAAGAAAACAGTGAAGATAATTGCAGCATGCAAAATGATGAAGAAAAAAGTCATAGTGAAGGAAAACCTCAACAAAATCAAGACAGTAATGAGGGTAAACAAGGAAATCTACAGGTAGACAATAAATATGGTCAAGCAGCAGAAAAATATGATGAAGATTTCAGCCCTAAACAAACTCAAAATAGTGAAGAAAACAGTGACAAAGGTGAAAGTGGAGTAAATGATGATGGAGGCAGCAGGGTAAAGGACCAAGTTGAGCAAGTGCAAGTAATGAAATCTCCTCTCTCTTCTCCTCAACACAACCAAGAGCATGTGCTAGCTGCCTCTCCTAGGCAAGGGGCCATGACTCTCCCTCCAAATGTGGTGAAGCCTAGAAACACTACATCGGCAAAGAAGAAGATCACTCCAGCAGTGACTAGCAATGTCACAAGAGTGCTAAGAAGTAGAGGCAAACTGCCTAAGAAGAGTATTTTTTAATTTCCAAAGAGGAAAAATACCAAGAATTCTACCCAAGGCAAGGGTAAAGAAAAAGAGGAACAACAGGAGAGTAGTCATGAAAAGGAAAGGGAGTTTGACATCATACAAATAGACAGTGATGCTGGAGATGATGAAGCTAGAATTCTTGAGGCTCGTTTGAAAAATAGAGAAGTCCAAATTCGTGACTTAGAAGCTGATCTAGAAAGATCAAAGCACCTCATACATGTTCTATAGATGCAAAACAAACAAATGAGTGGTCAAATGGAAGTTTATGAGGCCCGAGCTTTGAAATACCAAAGGGAAGCCTACAAAGTGCAAATCAAGCTTGAAGAGTATATGGAAAAATTTGATGATACTGAAGAATAAGAGTAGCCAATGAGAAAGAGGCCTAGGACTATGTGTCTTAGAAAATATTTGGAGAAAAATAAGGAAGAAGAAGCAGCCCTTGTTCGATCTTATCCTCTCACACAATTGCTCACCCAAGAAATAGAAAATGATAAAGAATCATGGCTTGAAAGAGCCAACAAGAATTTGGAGGATAAATTAGAGAAAGAAAATAGAGACTTGGATTTTCAGAGGAAGATGACCGGGCACTACAAGAAATTGAACCAATTTGCCCGAAGAAAGCTCAAACTTGCTCAAGAAAGGCTCAAAACTGCCCGAAAGAGGCGCCCGGTAGAAAAAGTGGAGAAAGGCATATCTAGGCTTGAAATATTGGCCTTAAATTCCTTGCATGCTTCTAAGAACCCATAAGGGGCTTGCTCACCAAAATTGAGCAAATTTTGACATGATTTTGTTTTTTGTGTTTTTTGGCCCTAATTGCACATTTTTCTAGGCATTGCCATGGGTGCTAGGAGCATCCTCAGCTCATGAAATTCATTTTTTTGGATGGATTAATTTTTTTTGCAGCTACTCACAAATTTTCAGATCCAAAGGAGGTGTTTTGGTCCCCCAAAGAGGAAAACATCAGTCAAAATTCACCTTTCTGTCTCACATATCAGCAAATGAGACCCCCCTGGTTTTTTTTACTTAGTACACCTTTTGACATACTTTCAGGGATAATTTTTGGAAACATCAAGTGGTTCCAGAAACTAGACATCCACGGCTTTCCAACGAGCTATCACGGGCCTCGTTTTGACATCGGGAGGTCCCTCAAAAGTTGTCTGCAAAAAAGGCTTCTTTCTGTTGCTACGTTCCTGTAACATTTTGACTTAAAAAGCAGTGTTCTGAATATGCTCCTCCAAATGTGCGTTTAGCTATTTTTATCTCCTTGTCAGTGATTAAAAGTCAATTCTATTTCTATTATTAGCTTAAATAGATATTTTTGAAGATATTTTGTGCCTTGGGCTTTGCAAAGCCTCAAGGAAAAAATCAGATATTTGTATTAGGCCAATGGCCTTCTAGATGCTCTAGGATAGTTTATTTCTCTTTGGCCTATATATTCCAAGAGAATTCATTGTAACATGAGGCTGAACTTGATGTTATATAGCAATACATAGTATTACAAGCTTTTGAAGAAATACTTTGTCTCATGAAGTGGATGATTTCTTATTTGTCTTGGATGGTGGAAGATGACTGTTTGTAGGATTCCATGGCTTGGTGAATGGTATAGTGTTCCTTATCTGTTATTTTTCCTTACTTTATCATACATGTTTTCATGCTTCCTTCTTGTTGTAGGTCAGTAAAGAATAGATTTGAGACATGCCCATGGAGGCACCTCAAGTTTCCTGATTCATTACAGCTTCTATGTTTTTCTTCTTTCTTGGTTATGTCAAAGAATTCTTAACTTCTCTTTGATACCCTAAGAACTTGTTATCAATTTCATTAATGGTTATTATGTATGCTATCTAGTATGATTCACGGTATGCCCTTCTTACTCATAGCTAACCAAAACCCCATCACTGAAACCTTTCTCTAAATATTTGATTGTCCTAGTTAAACCAAAGAGGTCTTGTTTCGATCTTGCCCTTTGCCCATGCTCTGCAATCTTAGTTCAAAGTTCCTAATAGCTCAAAACATGATGTTTAGGAGTTCCCTCTTCATATATTGAGTTGTTTTTTTGTCTTATTTGTTTTCTCAAAATTCTGAAGGTGATTTTCCCAAAGTTAGAGGGTCTTATACTTCTATGTATCTCCTGAATGTTTATTTTATGCATATATCAGTTTGAGCTTCATTTATAGTGATTAATGGTTAGCCCTACCAGATGGATGTATGCTGTAAAACTATTTATGCTTAAAACCTCTTTTTCCTTCACAAAATTAGTGTCCATATCATTTCACTTACGCCCAAAGAATCCATTTATCTCGACCAAATCGGCCGTGCGATATACCTTGTCCACCATTTGAGACAGTCTCGACCTTTTCAACCCCATAGCCTAGTTGATCTGACAATATTTTTATCTATTTATCCTTTTATTAGTTATCCCTAAAAAAAAACCTAAAACAAACCAAAACATACTTAACAACTAGCCTAAAATCAATACATCAAAAGCAAACAAGTTCACATCATTTGCATAATAGAGAGAGCCCTCTCTGAGTCCAGGAAGGCTAGGTCCTAGGGATCCAAAGTTGGTTTGATGTTACCTTGTCACTTGGCTTGCCAATATACCAAATCACGGGACCCTAAAATAATGGCAATCATGGTGGGACTCTGAGTTAGTGACAATCTAAGTATACCTTAGGACTTCAGAATCCCTCAATTAAGAAGACTATCTTGTCAATTTATCCCAATGCTCACTAACATAATGGCGATCACAGTGGGACCTTTCGAGTTAGTGACAATCTAAGAACACCTTAGGAACTCTCAAAGTCTCAATCAAACTTAGAAGACTAAAGTATTTTCAAAAGAGTAGAATCTGGTTGTCTCATCATCCTAGCAAAATGATGACCCAACTATAGGACACTCTTACAAACCTTAGGGCTACATATAAAAACTCAGAAAAACCCCAAAAAACATCCCAAGATTTTTTTTTGTCAGTATTGGTGGTGGACCATACACATATACCCTCAAAACAACTAAAAATCCACCTGGCGACTCCACTAGCCTCCAGTAGGCCTACTACTTTACTAAATTCTAGAATACTATCTGATTGATCCATCCCACTACTCACACTGACATAATGGCGATCACGGTGGGACTCTGAGTTAGTGACAAACTAATTATACCTTAGGACTTCAGATTCCCTCAACTAAGAAGACTATCTTATCGATTTATCCCACCGCTCACTAACATAATGGCGATCACGGTGGGACTCTGAGTAATAAACAAACTTAGACCTCCCTTAACATTTTAGCATCCCTTAAGAAGACTATCTTGTTGACTTACCCCACCGCTCACGCTTAATGGTGATCATGATGGGACATTGAGTCAAAACATCCTAGGTATCCCTTAGGAACTCTCAAAGTCTCAGTCAAACTTAGAAAACTTAAGTGTTGTTCGAAGAGTAGAAACTAGCTCTTTCACCATCTTAGAAAAATGATGATTCAGTTATAGGAAACTCTTAAAAACCTCAGGGCTACACATAGGAACTCAGAAAACTCCAAAAATCATCCCTAGATTGGCTTTTTATCTATTATTGGTGGTGGACCATAAATACATATCTCTAAAAAACAACAAAACATCCACCTGGCGACTCCACTAGCCTCCAGTAGGCCTAATACTCCACAAAAACCAAAATTTCATAAATCATACTATCCTGTTGACTTTCCTTTCCAAAAAACACAAAGTTCATGATGCAACCTTTGAAATTAGTGACAAACTAAGTACAACTTAGGGATTTAGAAATCTTCATCTAAACATAGGAAATCAACAGAATAATTTGCAAATAGAACTATAGCTTCCTCAACAATCTAGAAAATTGTTGAACTAAGTTTTAAGTCATTCTTGCAAGCTTTCACATAAACGTTTTCTAGAAAAGAGTTTTCTTAAAAAAAAAAATTGTTTGTATTGGTGGTGGACCATAAATCTCAAAGAAAATCCACCTAGCGATTCCACTAGCCTCCAGTAGGCCTATTACTCCACTAGTCCTTATAGAATCTCCTGGGAATGCATTGAGAAATCCCAACCATGCTGATGGTGGACAAAAAATTTCAAATCTTCCACCTGGAAACTCCACAACCTCATTATACCAAAAGAATACACTAGCAGAGAACTTTAGACTGGTCGAAAAGACATAGTGATCCTTTCCGATTAACAAGGATGGATCCAAGGATAAAAAAGAGATATGCTCCAATGAGTAGAGAACATATCCCTGGATTCCCACACAAAATGCCTAAAGACATAAATTGGATAGAAAACCTACCTATCTTTCAAGATGAAAAGGTTGATGACCCATTGTTACATCTCATCAATTTTCATATACATGCATGGAGGTTAAAGGTTGAATGGCATGAGGACTGCCTCATGAAAATGTTCATGGGGACATTAGAAGGAAAGGCAAGAGAATGGTATGAAGGCCTAGAACCTGGCATCTTGTTTTCTTTGAAGGATTTCCACAAGGTATTTTATAAACACTATATAGGGAATTTTCCATCTCTATCATTGGCTGAAAATTGTTGCGATCAATCTGAAGACCTCATACAACACCTTGGAAAAATTGATGGAAACTTAGGAAATTGGCATCCTGAGGTTTTTTTAGAGGAGATCCATACATTTCTTACCCAAACTAACCATCAAGATGGCCAAGAAGAGTTGATTCAAGATAAAATCCATCAAAAAATAAGAGAGGTTCCACAAGATCTCTTTGAAAAGGTTGAAACAAATAACAATCCATCTGCCCCTTTTTGTAAAATACAAGAGGACATTTAGCCACAAGATCAACTTCCACAAAAAATGGAAAGCAATTGTTGCCCAATCCAAAGAAAATAGAAAATACCTCCTCCTTTAACTGAAAAAGAAATAGATCAGATGTTATCCACTACTGCCTTACCTACTAAAGAAATTTCTCATAAAGAAACAATAGAACAAATTGTTGTTGAGGTTGAAATGCCTCCTCAAGAAGACATTCATCCTTGTGAGCATTCAAAAAAGGAAGAGAGACATCATAGTTCCATCTAGAGAAACAGAAAGACACCACCCCTTTCAACAAAAGAAGAAAACAATGAAATCCTAAGCATACAACCAACATCCAAACTTTTTTGTAAAGAATATATGTATATGTGTTCTACTGCTAATTTATCTACTAATGCATTTTCTCATACTAAAAGTACAAAACAGATTGATGCTGGTACTAAAATTTCTTCTCAAGAAGACCTAGTGCCAAAGAATGGTCCTACTCATCAGGATAGTGGCTCACAAACAGAAATCATCTCACTCAATTAGGGCATACCAAGATTGCTTGAAGGTAGCATAACATTACATTCTGAAGCTGCCAAATTAGATAATCATAAAGAGGAAGAAGAGATTATTTCTCAAAAGAAGCCCAAGGTTAGTCAAGTAAAGGAGGGAGTAATCCTAAATGAGGTCTATTTCTCAAATCCTCTAGGCCAGTTATTATTCGAAGACCCCTTTTCTGTTTCCTTAGAGACCTTTAAAGAGGGAGTAAAACATGCCAAGAACAGTTTGTGGCAGAGCTTAAAAAAAATTTGGGGCACTACTGTTCAGAAGAAGACAAAGTGGGAGTGGCCTACGAACATACCTGAGAAGTGGAACAAAATACAATCATCTAATCACTTGCTTGACTGGTTGCATTGGAAAAGAGAGTTCACCAAATGAATGTATATTGTGTATAGGTTAGAGTAGAATAGATAGGCATGCAAAATAAGCTCAGCCCATGAACATATTTCTTTCAGTTTGTTTTGAGAAAAATAGAAAACACAAAAACAACAAGAAAAGTAGAAAAAGAGGGTAGATTCTAACATGGTACAACCCCATACCCAAAAAAATAGTCATGCTGAAAGTGCGCAAGTCTAAATGCCACTACTAGTGCTCAAAAGATATCTTGTTCAGTTATCTAGCCTAATCATAACTGTACATGTTTTAAATTGATTGCTGATAAGTTAGTGAAAGAAGTGAAACTCAAATTGTGTAAGCTTGACTTATCAATAAAAATAGATTAGGAAAAGATACTGGTTCCACATGCTCAAAACAAAACCAAAGAGGAAAATAGGGATAAAAAACAAACTATGTATCCTAGCCCTGATTTTTCTAAACCTCATTTTGTGCGAAAATAATATTTGTGTGCAGCTTGTCTTTCATGCCACAAACACATGAAAAATTAGACCGTCTAATCCTAATTTGGTCATTTTTCAATTTGATGTTTTAGTTTAGTGAATGAAATCCTGTTAAACAACGTAATCTTGACAACCGATCTAGCATAGGTATAGAAATCAAAGGAGTTCATCAGTTTAATCTAAAATACTAGAAGATATAAGTGTAGAATTAGATAGTTTCTTTTTCAAAAATATCATGTCAAAGGGTTGCTAGTCCAAATGCACCTAAAGAAGAAAAAATGCTAGGAAATATAGCTGGGTAGGTAGAGATGACTTTGATGCTAATAATGTTGTCAATTTTCAGAAATAGCATCAAGAAAGAGAGAAATTTGCGCCAATGGGTAAGGCACTGGCCTTCACAAGCCAGAGATCTGCAATTCTGGACACCTCCTGAAAAGGAGCTACCCTCGCCAAATGGAGCCACTGCTAGTCATCTGTATTTTTTACCTGTTGTTGATGACTAGTTTCCTTACCTGAGTTTTCTGGAAGCTAATCTCAATATGTCAATTTGTCATCTAGAAATCACCCAAAACAAATTTTTGTCCTCCTAACCCTCCCTGTCAGCCTATGATAAGAACAGTCTTTAGTTTTCAAGTCATATCTCGCTTCAGCAAAGTCTCCCTATCTATAGCTGTCATAACTTCGCTTCTCTGCTATCATTTTCCCTTGTTTCTCATGCCATTCACTATCCAAAAGTTGACAAAGTGTCTGCTCCTCTATCCCTGATCATCTTGTCATATGACAATCTAATCATGCCTAAGAAAACACTCAGAATCTATGACTATTGTCTCTAAGTTAGATAGTGGTGTTTAGGGAGCTTTTCCCTGGCTAAGATATCTTAAGCCAAAAAGCCTGTGTCTAGTACCAGTCAACCATGAATCTTTCCCTATTTTGCAAAACAAGCCTTGATCTATCCATAGGTTGCACACCACTAAGAGGTCACTTTGTCTCATTTAAGAAGAATTTCAACAAAGATCCGAATCAAGAAAATATGAGGATATTCACTATCTGAAGATATATGCTTAGATCAGGAAAAATCTCCATGAAACACCAAAGGAGCTCTCCAAGTTTCAAAAGAATATATCTTTACATCTCTGCAGGGGTGTAATTGAATGATGATCAGTGTGCAAATGGGAGCAAAGGATCAACTGAACAAGTTTCTCATACTGAAATATTTTTCCTTCAGTAATCAGATGGAGAGCTATAAAGAAAAAAGCAGCAAGTGTACATGGCTTAAATCCAAAGGTTACCTGAAGAGCATAGATCATTCCTCAAGTCAAATAAACATGAAAGACCAAATGATGCTGATTAGCAGTGCTCCATATTCACCTCCAAAGCAGTGCTACATAGTCTTTCCAAAAGGTATCATCATGAAAGTCATAAGAGGACAACTACCTCTTATGTCACCTTGAACCTAGGATTTGAAAATTAGCCAAAAGGAATTTCAATATACCTTTGAAAACACAGTCAAGAGAAAATTTAGTTCAATGATGTCTAGTAGTGAACACTCTCCATATACCAATTACATTTCTTCTGGTCTAGATATCACAGTGATATTTTACAAAAGGGATGTACACCACAGATAGGGCCTTATAAAGCAAGAGGGAATTAGGTTCAAGTGATTTTATCAATGATAAATGTCAAAATTCACTTTGTTTCCTATTGATATTCCTCAAGAAAACATACAGAGCAAGGTACAATGATTTAAATAGATGAAGATCCTATGTTTAATGATAACCTCCTTCAATGATAAGTAGAGGGTTAGAAACACATGATGGAACCTCCTTCAATGATAAGTAGAGGGTTAGAAGCACAATGATGGAAACCTCCTTCAAAAAGCAGAGGGTTAGAAAAACATTGATGTGACCTCCTTCACAAACAAGCAAAGGGTCAGCATGTTTTTAAGAAACTTCAGAGGCTGTTTTGCGCCACCTTTCTCCAAGTGATGAATAAAGGGAAAGCGCAAAAATTTATTTTATCACCTCATTTAAAGGACAGAGGGCACATTTTTAAGAATAGGCGAACTTTCATTATTTTAAGGTCCCCCCTTCATCATGAGATAAAGGCCCAACAATGACATTAAATAAAAATTTGGGGTCACAGATCATATGGATCAGCCTATTCAAAAGGTAAAACAGAGATGTAGGAGACCAATTCTTGGTGGATACAAGCAATCTGCATTTTTAGGTGTTTTAAATTAGAGGATAAATTAAAGTTTCAAGTTTGAAAGGCATCCTTTGAAAGGACAAAAAGGCATTGTATGATAAAGATAAGCTCTTTATGTTTTAAGTTGATCTCTTTGGTAAAAAAGCAAAAGGAGAAAACACATGGTTAAAGGATATCCTTACTTCACAAACAGTGGATTGACATAGTGGTTTTAAGATGGCTGCAATAGTGTTTTTATGGTGAAATCTTTGTAAACAAACAAAGACCAACAAAACTTTTCTAAAGAGCCTCATCACTTCATAAAACAGTGGATTTGCATTATGGTTTTGAGAGGCTGCATTAGTGGTTTTAAAAAAGGATAATATGCTTGGTAAACAATCAGGGGATCAAATCATGGCTTGTAGGCATCCTTCATCATACAAACAGAAGACCAAATCATGGTTTAAAGGCCTCCTTCTCTTCCTAAGACAATGGATACATAGTAGTTTCAAAAGGCTGCAGTGATAATGTTTTTATGAGCCCCTTTCAGATGATATACTAGGTCACAGTTTTGGAGAAGACCATTACAATCTTTCCAAATACCTCTTCCAATGGATAGACAAAGAACACTTTCCATAATAAAATCACATATTTCTTATCTGAAGTTTCAAAGAGACACAGTGCTAAGAGAGACAAATATCATAGGTAAATTTTTATGAAGAACAAAGGGATTGTTTGTAAGAAGATATTCAGGAGCGACAAATTGAAAAGGTCACTTTTTTCCCTTAAATGGTCTTTTCAAAACAACAAGGTTTAGGATCAAGAAACACATTTTTATGCCTCCTCCCAGAGATGAGCAGAGGAAAAATCAACAAAGGATAAAGTTTGTTTGACAAAAAAGGAAAGATATTGTGTTTTAAGCAAGTTGTTAGTTTAATGACAAACACAAAGGCAAAAAGTAAAAAATCAAAAAGGAGGAAAAAAGGGCGTTTCAAAGCGTTTTAAAAGGGAGCTATAAAAGCCTTAAAATAATTTCATCTGTCTATTATGCAAAGAAGCGAAGAAAACAGTTTTCAAAACCCTGAGCGAGCAAATTACAGAATTTTCAGGATGCGATGCGCTTGTGACAGGACACGACGTGCCTGTAGGCAGTCATAGAAGAAATTTACACATAGCGCGACGCGCCTGTAGAATTCCACGACGCGCCTATGTGTGTGTCGATCGACCGGCCCGCCCGGCATTCAGAGGGCACTCAGGGCCTGACCCGAAAGTGTTCAATGCTACGCGCATGTGCACAGGAGCGTAGCGCCGCTCAAACTACCTCCAACCCACATCAACTTGGATTTGTTTCCAACTAAAACTTCTCCAAAAAGTGCACAACACATTTTGAGAGGTATTTACTGTGCTCACTGCCTAAATTTTTGAGTTTGAAGAGGTGTTAAGAATCAATTAGGTTAAAGAAAAAACACAGTCTTATGAAGGAAAAAAACAAATTTTCTCTAGAAATCACCATGTTTTCTAAACAAAACAAGGGACAGTGATTAAAGAAGGTATGTTTGTCAATTTAAAAGGGGTCTCTTAAACAATGATTTTCAAAAGTGGAAAAATGGCCATTTTCAAGGGTACTCTGTTTGTTTAAAAATCACAGAGAAACAGTGATAAGAGAAGAACAATTGTGTGTTAAATGGAGAACAGACCTTCTCTCAAAATCAGAAAGTTGTCTGCCAGTGCTAAAAGAAAACACAGTTACTCTTAAAACTACCATGTTTATCAAGATACATAGAAACAGTGATAAAGGAAGGAATGTTTATTTTCAAGGGGTTTCTTGTTGATAGCAGCTAAAGACAAATACAATCTTCAAGGGGAAAAGAGTTTTAGTGTCAAAGGGAAAGGAAATTTGTTTCCACTTAATAAAAACTTGTTTACCAACTAAAAACAAAACTCAGTCTCACAAAGAGGAAAACAGGGTTTTGATTGAGGACCTATTTCAGTGATCATTTGAACATTTGTTTTGGTAAGTCAGTAAAGGGTATCAAAAGCAAAATTCCTCCAAAGAAAGTCAGCAAGGGTGGATTTCACAAAAGGCTTGAGCCTGTGACAACTCAAGAAGTAAATGAATCCCCTTCAATTCTTTTTAACTTCCATGAGGTGGGTTGCCTTGATTTTTGCCAAAAATTCTAGGAGGTCACCAATTACCCTCCCTTAACACAACTGTTCGCCCTAAGGCTGCAAGGAAAGCATGTCCACTTAGCAGGTCTAGACTTTAAACTCACTCCTAGGTTTGTCTCCAAAGCAACTAAGATCCCCTATATAGGAGAAAAGTGGTTCAAACAAGCATACCTAGATCTGAATCACTATAAACCCTTTCTAAAACTGGACCATCAGGATGCTTGCCAAGCTATATTCCCTTTTTCTCACTTATTGAGTAGCTATGCCCCCCTCATGAGAGTTATCATGAAGCCATACAGAGTGAGTTTTTCCAGATTTGTCTTATCAGGATAAAGCCTCATGCATTTCTACAGAACTGCACAACAACTCACCTTCTTCCTCTGCTGCTGAGTATGTGATGTCCTCCTTGTCTGGGGTGAGACTTCAGTGCATGTGGGGTCTTCCATCACCATCGTAATTAAAATCATCCCAATAGTTTGTTAAAGGATCATGCTGAGATTCTCTGCCTTTATCCAATTTTATAATAGCTTCATCTCATGGCCTATATCATATATCCTCCACTCCACTCATCGAGGTCTCCTCTGTCTGGTTTCAAAGTACTCCTAGCAAAGATTCCAAGGATTGAAGAAGTAGCAGGTTTGTAGCAAAGGGGGTTAGTAAAAGGGATGAGGAAACATGGGAAATACTGCTGCCTTAGTATATGAAATCAAGGACAAGCAAGACAGACCAAAAAGAACTAGGTGATGATGAAGAGCAACCAGATGATGAGTGCTAGTGATGATAAAGACGAACAGAGCAGTGAAAATGAGCAAGGAAATAGTGAGGAGGAAGAGGTGCAAAGTAGTGATGATGAAGAGAAGCAAGCTAGTGGTGATGAAGAGCAAAAGGAAAATGTTCAAAGCAATGATGAGTAACACCACAGTCCTCAAAAAAGTCATGAAACCAAGCAAAGAGTCAGTGAAAAAAGCGCCTCCCAGCAAAGTGGTGACCATGGTGGTAGTCCACACATAGAGGCTAAAGAAAAGAGTGAAGATAATTGCAGCATGCAAAATGATGAAGAAAATAGTCATAGTGAAGGCAGCCCTCAACAAACTCAAGACAATAATGAGGGTAAAAAAGGCAATATACAGGCAGACAATAAATATGGTCAAGCAATAGAAAAAGATGATGAAGCTGTCAGCCCTAAACAAACTCAAAACAGTGAACAAAACAGTGACAAAGGTGAAACTGGAGAAAATGATGATGGAGGCAGTAGGGTAAAGGACCAAGTTGAGCAAGTGCAAGTAATGAAACCTCCTCTCTCTTCTCCTCAACACAGCCAAGAGCATGTGCTAGCTGCCTCTCCTAGGCAAGGGGCCATGACTCTCCCTCCAAATGTGGTGAAGCCTAGAAACACTAGATCTGCAAAGAAGAAGATCACTCCAGGAGTGACTAGCAATGTCACAAGAGCGCTAAGAAGTAGAGGAAAACTTCCTAAGAAGAGTATTTTTTAATTTCTAAAGAGGAAAAGGACCAAGAAGTCTACCCAAGGTAATAGTAAAGAAAAAGAGGAACAATAGGAGAGTAGTCATGAAAAGGAAATGGAGTTTGACATCATACTAATAGACAGTGATGCTGGAAATGATGAAGCCAAAATTCTTGAGGCTCTTTTTCAAGACTTAGAAGCTGATCTAGAAAGATCAAAGGACCTCATACATGTTCTACAGACGTAAAACAAACAAATGAGTGGTCAAATGGCAGTTTATGAGGCCCGGGCTTTCAAATACCAAAGGGAAGCCTACAAAGCACAAATCAAGCTTGAAGAGTATATGGGCGAATTTGATGATACTAAAGAAGAAGAGAAGCCAATGAGAAAGAGGCCTAGGACTATGGGTCTTAGAAAAGCTTTGGAGAAAAAGAAGGAAGAAGAAGCAGCCCTTGTTCGATCTTATCCTCTCACACAATTGCTCGCCCAAGAAATAGAAAATGATAAAGAATCATGGCTTGAAAGAGCCAACAAGAATTTGGAGGATAAATTAGAGAAATAAAATAGAGACTTGAATCTACAAAGGAAGATGACCGGGCACTACAAGAAATTGAACCAATTTGCCCGAAGAAAGCTCAAACTTGCTCAAGAAAGGCTCAAAACTGCTCGAAAGAGGCGCCCGATAGAAAAAGTGGAGAAAGGAATATCTAGGCTTGAAATATTGGCCTTAACTTCCTTGCATGCTTCTAAGAACCCATAAGGGGCTTGCTCGCCAAAATTGAGCAAATTTTGACATGATTTTGTTTTTTGTGTTTTTTGGCCCTAATTGCACATTTTTCTAGGCACTGCCATGGGTGCTAGGAGCATCCTCAGCTCATGAAAGTAATTTTTTTGGATGGATTAAATTTTGGGTCAGCTACTCACAAATTTTCAGATCCAAAGGAGGTGTTTTGGTCCACCAAAGAGGCAAAAATCAATCAAAATTCACCTTTCTGCCTCACATATCAGCAAATGAGACCCCCCTGGGTTGTTTCACTCAGTCCACCATTTGACATACTTCTAGGGATCCGTTTGGGAGAAATCAAGTAGTTCCAGAAACTAGACATCTAGGGCTTTCCAAAGAGCTATCACAAGCCTCTTTTTGACATTGGGAGATCTCTCAAAGGTTGTCTGCAAAAAAGGCTTCTTTCTACTACTACGTTCCTGTAACATTTTGACTTAAAAAGCAGTTTTCTGAATATGCTCCTCCAAATTTGCGTTTAGCTATTTTTATCTCCATGTCAGTGATTAAAAGTAAATTTTCTTTCTATTATTAGCTTAAATAGATATTTTTGAAGATATTTTGTGCCTTGGGCTTTGCAAAGCCTCAAGGACAAAATCAGATATTTGTATTAGGCCAATGGCCATCTAGATGCTCTAGGATAGTTTCTTTCTCTTTGGCCTATATATTCCAAGAGAATTCATTGTAACATGAGGCTGAACTTGATGTTATAGAGAAATACATAGTATTACAAGCTTTTGAATAAATACTTTGTCTCATGAAGTGGATGATTTTTTGTTTGTCTTGGATGGTGGAAGAGGACTGTTTGTAGGATTCCATGGCTTGGTGAATGGTATAGTGTTCCTTATCTGTTATGTTTCCTTAGTTTAGCATACATGTTTTCATGCTTCTTGCTTGTTGTAGGTCAGTAAAGAATAGATTTGATACATGCCCATGGAGGCACCTCAAGTTTCTTGATTCATTACAGCTTCTATGTTTTTCTTCTTTCTTGGTTATGTCAAAGAATTCTTAACTTATCTTTGATACCCTAAGAACTTGTTATCAATTTCATTAATGGTTATTATGTATGCTATCTAGTATGATTCATGGTATGCCCTACTTACTCATAGCTAACCAAAACCCCATCACTGAAACCTTTCTCTGAATATTTGATTGTCCTAGTTAAACCAAAGAGGTCTTGTTTCAATCTTTCCCTTTGCCCATGCTCTGCAATCTTAGTTCAAAGTTCTCGATAGCTCAAAATATGATGTTTAGGAGTTCCCTCTTCATAGATTGAGTTTTTTGTTTGTCTTATTTGTTTTCCCAAAAGTCTGAAGGTGATTTTCCCAAAGTTAGAGGGTCTTATACTTCTATGTATCGCCTGAATGTTTATTTTATGCATCTATTAGTTTGAGTTTCATTTATAGTGATTAATGGTTAGCCCTACCACATGGATGTCTGTTGTAAAACTATTTATGCTCTAAACCTCTTTTTCCTTCACAAACTTAGTGTCCATCTCATTTCACTTACGCCCAAAGAATCCACTTATCTTTACCAAATCGACCTTGCAATATACCTTGTCCACCATTTGAGACAATCTCGACCTTTTCGACCCCATAGCCCAGTTGATCTGACAATATTTTTATCTTTTTATCATTTGATCAGTTATCCCTAAAAAAAAACCTAAAACAAACCAAAACATACTTAAAAACTAGCCTAAAATAAAATACATCAAAAGCAAACAAGTTCACATCATTTGCATAATAGAGAGAGCCCTCTCTAAGTCCAGGAAGGATAGGTCCTAGGGCTCCAAAGTTGGTTTGATGTTACCTTGTCACTTGACTTGCCAATATGCCAAATCACGAGACCCTAACAGAGTTAACTAGATTGGCTCATTTAAATTGGATGATAACATGGGTGTGGAAGTCACTCATTGGGAATAATATTCCCCATGTTTATCATCAATCCTACCTTGAGGAGGCCATTGGACAGCAAGTAGGTTTCCACTTACACGTTCCACCTTTCTATGATGTGAGCCATATGGTTTTGCATGCTTGGGAGGAACCATTGGAGGATAGATTTGTAGCAAATCATTCTGAGCAGTGGTGGGGACTTTTGATGAGGATGCCACAAGAAGAGGAGGGGAGGACTTTTTCTCTCCTTATACAGTTGCTTGAGGACAAACAATATTTTGGAGGGGAGGACTGTAATATTCCAAAATTCTAGCCTTGAAGCTAAATTGAATATTAGAGTTGTTTTATCACTAGGTAGGTTAATAAATGGGTAGGGAGGCCCATTAACCTCTTTAGAAGGATCAATAACACTCCTAATGTGAAATGAGGAAGAACAAGAAGCTAATTTGAGCACCCTTAGGTGTGAACAGAGATGGGATCATGTTGATTCAGTCAACTTTGACCAAGTCAACAAAGCTGTCTAGATGCATTGAATCTCCTTGATGAACAACACAGTTTTGGTGGAGGATAACTTGCATGAGCTTGATGGCACATATGGATGGAACCCAATGTGAAGAGGTTCACTTGCTATATATGGAGAGGATGGGAGCCTTTTTTATTCATGTTTTGGATTATTATTTTTGTCTGCACAGATTTTTTCTTCCTCTTGCTGTTTAGCAGGGTTGCAGTGCTATTTAGCACAGGGTGTTCCCCAGCGGGAATCCCACCTCTTCCCTTGAGAGGCCTCTTGGGAGAGTATTGCACTGATTTTTTCCACATCCAGGCTTGAGGCCAAGCAGAATATTCAGTCACAACATTATTTCTGTAGCAAGGTAATGTTGTGTTGCAGGGTGTTGCAGTGGAAGATTGATCATTCCACTCCCGGGTTTGTTTCCTAGTATAGGGTGCTTTCCTTCTCTTGAGAGATCAGCAAAGGAGATTTCTGAGCTCATTTCATATCTTGGCACTTGGCAAAAGAACCTTTGCTCTCCTATAGTGCAGTCCCTTGCAGGAACTGCGTCATTTTCCAGAGAGTTTTTGCAGCAGGGTTTTAACCCTTGTTTTGGAGCTAGTTTCCTAGGGAAAGGGCCAACCCTTCTCCCGGAAAGCTAGGAAAAGGGATTCTTATCGTTCTTATACCTTATTCAGCTATGTCCATGTAATGTTGCAATGAGGCTGCATTATTTCTGAGCTAAATAAATCAGATCTTCTCCTTTTGTACATGTGTCTCAAGAAACCCTTGCCAGGTTATCTCTGTAATACAATAAGGAGGCCAGATCTCTATTTTCTTAGCATATTGTGCCATCAATCTCCAGATCTATGTTTTTCTATTGAAATTTTGTAGAAACCCTCATGAGATAACGTTGTACATGCTTCATTATTTTCTGCATAATCAAAGTCATGGGATTTGGGTGTTTATAAACCATTGTAAGGCCGAAAGACCTGTTTAACATGTCAAAAGAGATTTCTTTATAATCCCCTTTTGTATGTGAGGTCCTCAATCTATGTGCTAAGGGACCAAATCGTTATTTCCCCTTGTTATCATGCAGTCACCAGGGAATAACGTTTTTAGGGTCTATTTTTCTACTTTTCCCCACTAGGAGATAGTGTATCAAGGCATAATTTTGCTAATATGTTCATAATTTGATGGAAGTGTGTTTAAGACACATTTTATGAGATAATTTTCTGCAGTACTTCATTTTTTCTCATGTATTGTTGTAGCTCCAACTCTATAATATCTTAATATATTCTCATTATTGTAGATATTTCCTATTTTGGGATATTATAGCAGTCCCTTGTAGGAACTGCATCATTTTCTTGAGTATAGTAGTTTCAGGGTCAAGAACCTTGATCTTGAGCTTGTTCCTTGGGGAAAGGGCCAACCATTCTCTCGGAAGGATTGCATAAGCATCATCTTCTACTCCTTGTATTATTCTGCTACATTTATATAGAGTTGCAGTATAACTATGTTATTTCAGATCTAGATCTGCAGATCTGGTGTTTTATACTTGTACTTTCATGGAGCCCTTGCTGGGATATTCTCATTTTGTATAAAAAGGAAGAGATCTCCATTTTTCTTAGCCATTGGATGACTGTAAACTCCAAATCTATTATTTGTTGTAATTTACTGCATAAACCCTCATTAAAATAACATTGTCACATACTCTAGGAATTATGTTAGCATAAGTCATGGGGTTTTGGCAATTTTGAGTTGTATTGACTTGGGGAGATCTATTTAGCATGGCTAGAGAGATTTGTTTTTGCTCCAATTCTGTATGTGAGATTTATATTGTATGAACTAAGGGATCCAAGTCCCCTTTCTCACATTTATAGCGTAATTTTTTGAAGACAACCTTTTTATGGCCCTATTTGTTGCATTTCCCTAACTTTTGAGATCATGAAAGGTGTAATAAGTTGTTGTTGTAACAATAATTTATAGCTTTGTGTTTCTTAGCACATCCCATGAGTTCATAGCTTTCTGCTACTTCGACATTGTGTTTACATATTGTTGCAGTCCCATTCTTGGGCATTTTCAAGCCATACTAGGTGTGAGAGGCCTGTTTACCTCGCCTAGTTTGATTGGTTTCTGATTTCCTCTTGGATTTGGGTCTTAGATTATCAGATCTAATGGATCCAAGGGATTATCTTGGTTTCTATAGCATACATTTCTGAAAAATTCATTTTTCAGGCATGACTTGCTAGCAGTCCCAATTGGGAATACTACACAAGCATAAGAGGAGAGATCTACATGCAACACTTGTGGGCTTTCTTTCCATGCACCTTGATGCATACCATTCCTTGCTGGATGAGTTCACTTGGGAGGGCATCCAACAAGATGTATATCAACATATGGAGAGATGCATAGCCCAGATGATGATGGAGAGGTTGTCACAACCACTTCCCTACTCATTGAGAGTGAGGGAGAACTTTCATTTGAGCCATTTCAGCTCAATGACCAAAGTACATGATAGGGGATGTATATTTATGCTTTATGATTTACACTCCTTTATTTTTTATGAGCAACATATTGTACCAAGGAGGGTCTTTCCTTCTTGTATTTTGTATTTTGATGTACTTGAGGCCATTTGCAGCATTGATGTTGGCCATTCTATTTGTGGTTTGTGGAGGATGCCAAATGTTTTTTGGTGTGCACCATTGGCACCAAGTTGTAATTTCATGAGTCCATCTTGTAGGATGATGATGGAAGCAAACAAGTGGAAGAAAAGACACTTGTTACACTTTATTTTGAAGCAGGCAAGGAATGCATTGTGTTGGTTCCATGAATGGAACTATGATCCACCTCCTGGTTGTCATATGGAAACTTGCTTTCATTTGTTTATGCTTGCATATATTGAGGATGTTCTTATGTTTATGAGAAGCGTTGTTGGGAGAGTGGCACAAGAGTCGAAGGTTCCCATTGGGAGTATGATTCTCCATACTTCATATGTTGCATGTTTTAGGGGAAACCATGGGCAAACCATGATTGCTACATTAAACCTCTTGTCTTCATGTGGGAGGAACCATTTGGAGAGCTTGAGTTCTTGGGAGAGGCACTTCATGGATTTTTTGATTGATGAGGTGACTTGGGTCATTCTTGGAGGCCATGATATTTCAGCCCAAGATTAGCAAAAGCCCCATACATATCATAAGTGGAGAGAGAAGCAGCGTGGGATGGACATTCTAGTCCCACATATTCAGCCATGCAGCCCTCCTTCTTTGTAGGAGCCTAAGGCAGAGGAGATGTTTCATGAGTTGCCATGTTGGAGGGTGACTCACTTTTTATGGTTGATTGCTTGGGGATGGAGGCTTCACATGGGGATGATGATTCCAAAGATATTTCTAATTCCATGCCTCAAGAAGGCCTCTAGACCACATGTTGTTGTTTCCATTTATGTCCCACTTTTTCATGTTGAGAGCCATTTGGAATTTTCACCAAAGGCATACTTTTACACATGGGAGGAACAACTTGAGGACATATTGTTGAGAAAGCATCTTGTTCTTTGGAGGGACTTATCACTTGATGATGCTACAAGGGGAAGAGTGGAGGCTCTTTAGTTCTATCCTTGCAGTTGCTTGAGGACAAGCAACATTTGGGAGGGGAGGGCTGTAATATTCCTACATTAGCATGCAGCTATTAGGAATATTAATTTTGCTCCAAACACATAGTTAGATGAATAAATGGGTAGGGAGACCCATAAATATTTCTAGCAGAAATAAAAACCCTCTTAATAGGGAAAGGATCATATTCATAGCTAGACAAAAAGACACCTTCATGTGTGAACAGGGCTTAATGCATGTAGACAGAGTCAAGTTTGACCAAGTCAAACTAAGCTAAGATGGAGGATGTGGAACAATAATAAAGATAACTCAGTGGGAATATGGATCTGTTTAGATAGATTGAATAAAGCCACATTGAGTGTGGAAGAATACTTTGCATGGAGATCTAGTCAAGGTTGATCCATTCAAGATTGACTAAATCAAACAGTGTTGTAAAAATATGAGTAAGACTAATGGAGACAATGTAATTTTGGAGGGAGATTCATTGCATGAAGATAGAAACCCTAGTGAGTGGGACCCAAGTTGGGAAGGCTCACATTTTTTATAAGGAGGAGGATGGCATCCATATGGGGTTAGCTTATTATTATGATTTTATGATTGTATGGTCTGTTTAGACATACTTATTTCTCTGGATGTTTAGCTGAGATAGAGTTCTATTTAACACAAGGTCTTCCTGTTTAGGAATTCCTTCTCTTCCATTGAGTAGCTCTTGGAGGAGCCTTGCACTATATTTTCCACTATTTGGCTTGAGGCCAAGCTTCATCTTCCTTTGACAACGCAGATCCTGTTGAGGGTTTGCATGTTTCAGTAAGCTGTAGCAAGTGGAGGCTAGATCTTCAGATCTAGGCCATCTCAATACTTATTTTCAGTGGAGAAGGCTTCTAATCCATTTTGTTATGGTCCCGTGATTTGGCAGATTGGTAAACCAAATGATAGGGTAACATTATACCAAGCTTTGGAGCCCTAGGACCTAGCCTTCCTGGACTCAAAGAGGGCTCTCTCTATTATGCAAAGGATGTAAACTTGTTTGCTTATGTATATTTGATTTTAGGCTAGTTGTTAAATATGTTTTAGTTTTTTTTGGGTTTTTGAGGGGAACTGATCAAAAGGACAAAAATAGATAAAGAGTTCGTTGAATCAATTGGGTTGTGGGGTCAGATGAGGTCAAGATTGTCTTAATGATGGACAAGGTATTACTACAGGGTCGATTTGGTTGAGGTAAATGGATTCTTTGGGTGAAAGTGAAATGAGATGGACATTAAATTTGTGAATGACAAAGATATTTTAAGAATAAATATTTAAATAGCAAGAATTCATGAGTTAGGGTTGACCATTAATCTCTATGAATGAAACTCAAACTGATAGATGCAGAAAATAAACAATCCAGTGATACATAGAAGTATAAGACCCTCTAACTTTGGGAAAATCACCTTTAGAATTTTGGGAAAACAAATAAGATAAAAAAACAGCTCAATATATGAAGAGGGAACTCCTAAACATCATATCTTGAGCTATTGGGAACTTTGAAATAAGACTGCAAAGCATGGACAAAGGGCAAGATCGAAACAAGACCTCTTTGACTTAACTAAAACAACCAATAATTCAGAGAGAGATTTCAGAAATGGAATTTTGATTAGCTATGAGTAAGCAGGGCATATCGTGAATCATACTAGACAACATACATAATAACCATTGATGAAACTGATAACAAGTTCTTAGGGTACCAAAGAGCAATTAAGAATTCTTTGCCATAACCAAGAAAGATGAAAACATTTAAGCTGAAATGAATCAGGAAATTTGAGGTGCCTCCATGGGCATATCTCAAATTTATTCTTTACTGAACTACAACAAGAAAGAAGCATGAAAACATGTATGATAAACTAAGAAAACATAACAGATAAGGAACACAATACCATTCACCAAGCCATGGAATCCTACATACAATCCTCCTCCACCATCAAAGTCAAGCAAGAGATCATCCACTTCATAAGACAAGTATTTCTTCAAAGCTCATAATGCTATGTATTACTCTCTATAACATCAAGTTCTGCCCTTTGGTTACAATGAATCCTCTTGGATTATATAGTCCAAAGAGGAGGAAACCCTCCTAGAGAAACTAGAAGGCCATTGGCCTAATACAAATATTTGATTTTGTCCTTGAGGCTTTGCAAAGCCCAAGGCACAAAATATCTATTTAAGCTAAAAATAGTAAGAAAATTGACTTTTAATCTCTAACATGGAGTTAAAAATATCTTAACACACATTTGGATGGCCACCTTCAGAAAACTGTCTTTTCAGCGAAATCCTACAGGAGCGTAGTAGCAGAAAAAAGTATGTTTTGCAGAGGATTTTTGAGGGACTTCCTGATGTAGAAATGAGGCCCGTGATGGCTCGTTGGAAATCTCTGGATGTCTAGTTTCGGGAACTACTTGAGTTTTCTCAAAATAATCCCTGGAAGTCTATCAAAAAGTGGACTGAGTGAAAAAACCCAGGAGGGTCTCACTTGCTGATATTTGAGGCAGAAAGGTGAATTTTGACTGTTTTTTGCCTCTTTGGGGGACCAAAACACCTTATTTTTATCTAAAAATTTGTGAGTAGATGCCCCCAAATTTAATACATCCAAAAAAATGACTTTCATGAGCTGAGGATGCTCCTAGATAAAATGGCAGTGCCTAGAAAAATGTGCAATTAGGCCTAAAAATCACAAAAAACAAGATCATGTCCAAAATTGCTCAATTTTGGTGAGCAAACCCCTTATGGGTTTATAGAAGCATGCAAGGAAGCTGAAGCCAAGATTACAAGCCTAGATATGTATTTTTCCCCTTTTTTCACCGAGCGCCTCCTTTGGGCAGTTTTGAGCTTTTCTTGGGCAATTTTGAGTTTTCTTCAAGAAAATTGATTCAATTTCTTGTAATGCCCATTCATCTTCCTTTGAAAACCCAAGTCTTTGTTTGCCTTGTCTAATTTGTCCTCCAAATGCTTGTTCAATTTTTCAAGCCATGATTCTTTATCATTTTCTATCTCTTGGGCAAGCAATTGTGTGAGAGGATACGATCGAGCAAGGGCTACTTCTTCTTCCCTTTGTTTCTCCAAGGCTTTCCTAAGACCAATAGTCCTAGGCCTTTTTCTTACTGGTTGCTCTTCTTCCTCAGTATCATCAAATTTTCCCATATACTCTTCAAGTTTGACTTGTGATTTGCATGCTTCCCTTTGGTATTTAAATGCCCAGGCCTCATAGAATGCCATTTGCCCACTCATTTGTCTATTTTGCATTTGTAGAAAGTGTATGAGGTCCTTCAACCTTTCTAGATTAGTTTCTAAGTCCTGGATTTGGGCTTCTCTGTTTTGAAAAAGTGACCTAAGGATTCTGGCTTCATCATCTTTAACATCACTGTCTATCTGTATGATGTCAAATTCCTTTTCATGCTCATGGCTACTCTCCTGCTGTTCCATTTTTTCCTTACCTTTTCTTTGAATGGGCTTCAAGTTTTCCCTTGTCATCTTTGGCACTTCAATGATAGGCTTCTTGGGCAACTTTCCTCTACTCCGGAGTGCTCTAGTAACATTTGTAGTTACAACTTGAATAGTCTTATTCTTTGTAGATTTAGTGGTATTAGCCTTTGGTGCCTTTGAGGAATGAATCATGGCCCCTTGCTTAGGAGAGGCAGCAAGTACATGTTCTTGGCTGTGTTGAGGAGAAGAGAGAGGAGGTTTCATCACTAGCATTTGTTCAAATTGATATTTTACACTGCTGCCTCCTTTATCACCTACTTTTTTTCCCTGTTCATTGTTTTCCTCACTTTGTTTAGTTTGTTTAGGGCTGCCACCTTCACCTTCATCACTGTTTTGAACCTCTTGATGTATGTTGCCTTCAACCTCATCAGCGTTGTTTAGAGTATGTTCATTAGGGCTGTTAGTTTTATCATCTCTTTTTGCTGCTTGACTATCTTCACTGCCTGTCTGTGGACTGCCTTCTTGTTTGTTGTCACCTTCATTACTTTCCTCACTTTTCCTTTGAGGATTGTCTTCATGATCACTATGCTGCTGATTTTCACTATGCTTACTGTCTCTTTGATTGCTTTCATGCTGACTGTCACTCTATTTCTCATCACTTCTTTGAACCTCTTCCCTTTGTTCCTCATCATCACTAACTTTCTGCTCTTCAGTTTTTTCTTCATCTCCACTACCTTGCTGCTCTTCAGTTTGTTCTTCATCATCACTAGCTATTTGTGGGCTGTCCCCATGCTCATGTTCACTGCTCTGCTAAGGGCTGATTTTTTCTTCATCATTATTACCTCCTTCCTCACTTCTTTGTTGATTTCCACTGACTTCCTTATCTTTTGGTGAGCTCTCTTCACCATCACTAGTATGCTCATGGTCACTGTTCTATTAATTGTCACTTGGTTCATGCTCACTACTTTGCTGAGTATCACTATGTTCCTCATCATCACTACCTTCATACCTGCTTTCATAAGACACTTATTTTTCACTATCAATCATGGGTGATGTTTGATTTTGAGTGGTAGATTGACTAGATGAAGGGGAGACATAGTGAGTGGAGGGTGAGTAGGACATATGAGATAGGCCATGAGATGAAGAGGCAGTAGTAAAATACGGATGAGAAATGAAAGTCTCCCAAGAAACTCCTTTCTTTTCAAGCTGGTGAAGGATGATGATTTTGATGAGAGAATGATGAAAAAGACTAGCTTTTTGTTGAGCAGGAGGTCTCTTTTGGACAAAGGAGGACATCTTGTCTATGCTCTTGCAGAGGAAGAAAGGGAGATTCAGCAGCTGAGTCCGAGTGAAATGCATCAGAAGTCTGACATGATAGGAATAAACTTGAGAATATCTCCCCTCACATGTGAAATATTTCATGATGGTTTTCATAAGGGGTGCATAACTATTCAATAGATGAGAAAAGGGGAAGATAGCCTTGCATTCATTTTGGTAATCTAGTTTCAAGAAGGGCTTGTAGTGGTATAGGTCCAAATAGGCTTGTTTGAACCATTTCTCACCAAGATAGGGAATCTTGCTGGCCTTTGACACTGACCTAGGAGTGAGAACAAAATCAAGGCTTGCTATGTGAACATGTTCTCCTTGCAGCCCCAGGGCAAACAATTGTGTCAAGGGAGGGTGATTGGTGACTTCTTGGACCTTTTGGAAAAAATCAAGGCACCCTACCTCATGAAAATTGAAAAGGACTGAAGGGGAATCATTTAACTCTTTCAAAATTATAGGTTCAAATCTGTTGTGATACCCTCCTTTGTTGGCTTTCCTTGGAGGCATGTTTTGCTTAGATTTCCTTCACTTGTCTTATCAAAACAAGTCTTTGATTAAACTACGTCTTTCTTCCTCAAACAATGCTTTTCTCTTTAGAAAAATTGTGTTTGGCTTATCACTTAACAAAACAGGCCTTTTCAAACTGATAATAAGCCTTTTCTCCTCAATCACTGTCTTTTTGTCTCTTAGAAAACATGGTAGTTTTGAGAACAAACTATGTTTTCCCCTTTGATAGACTATGTCTTTTTCTTAACAAATTTGATTCTAAAACCTCTTAAAATCAAAGACTTTAGGCGAGGAAAATAAGAAATACCTCTTGAAAATGTGTTAGCTGCTTTTGGAGATGAATTCTCTGTGCAAAAATCTGTTTTTTGGAAATTTTGAGGGTTCATGAGGATGGAAGCCACCTCCCTTTAGTATTGGCCCAGGCGGTCAAAACTCTGTTCAGAGGTGGCCCAGGGAAAAACGCGTCACGTTCAGGCTGGGCGCTGGGCGGTGGAAAATTCAGAGGTGGCCGGGAGGAACGCGTCGCATGTTGATGACTGAACATCAGGCGCTTACACAGACACGTTGTGTCGCCCGACAGGCGCGTCGCGTCTTGTGAAAAAAAAAATTCTGTGAACACCTACAGGCACGTCGCATCGCCCGACAGGCACTTCGCATGTTGATAATGCTGCAGAGGTGTTAAAAAATGCCTTTTCTCCTTTGGCAAATGTTTTCACAAGACATAATGAAAATTAAAAAAAACTCGGGTAAGGCCTTTTATGTTTGAGAGAGGGTTTGAAAGTGCCCTTTTCCCTCCCTTTTTTGCCAATTTGAAAATCCATCCCCTTGCCTTTGCATTTGTATTGAAAAAAAATTACTTTGTCCCTTTGTTGAGGGGTTTCCCCTTTTTCTAACTGGTTTATCTCTTTTGCAGGGTGTCTTCTTAATTTGAAGAAGGCATAATTAGTAAATTGTAATCCTTCCTTATCACTCATAAATATCTTCAACAAACTGTCCTTTTTCTATGTGACATCTTACCTGTATCATATGCCTTTATTTTCACCATATCACTTTAAAATTTAGACAAGAATAATGTGATTTTGTTTATGATAATGTTCTTTGTTTACCTTTTGGAGGAGGTAGTGCAAAGCAGCCACTGAGGTTACTTAAAATCATTGCTGACCCTCTACTTATTTTTGAAGGAGGTCCTTTGAAAACTGTGTTTTTTCCATCTACTCATGATTGAAGGAGGCACTGTAAAACACAAAAGTTTTCTTTCATCTCTGTTTATCATTGAAGACTATTTTGGAACAAGTTGTTTATGGGCCCTCTACTTATCATGAAGGAGGCAATTTTGACAAACTGCATGGGTGCTTATTTGACGTCTGTTATCCTTTTGAAGGAGGTTTCCAAAACACAAACTTTGTGACCCTTTAGACCACTATGAGGCCTTTCAACACCATTATGTCAATCCTCCGCTTGTTTATGACGGAGGTCACTAAACTATGTATTTTGACCCTCTGCTTGTTTATGAAGGAGGTCATCCTAAAACATAAAAACCTTATCTTCATCAGATACTGCGTCTTTCTTTGTCCATTTGGAAAGGGTATAATGGGAAAACTGTGATCTTTTACTCATCACTTATGAAGTCATTCAAACAAGTTGTCTTCTTCCTTTATGAAACCTTTTCTGTAATAAATGTCTCCTTGGCACTATATCACTGTGAAGCTTTAGGAGTAAATAATGTGCTTTGTAAATGGTGAGCGCTCACTGTTATGCATCTTTGAAATAACTCTTTTTCTCTTGACTGTGTTTTAATAAGGTGCAGTGAATTTGTATTTGATTTCCTTTCAGAGTCCAGGTGTATGGTAAGGTATAAGAAGCAGATTTCCTTCTTACACCTTCATTATGGTGCCTAATTTTCTTTAAAGATCTTTATGTCAAAGACTGTCCCTTTTACCTAACAAAAAGAGTGTTTTGCAGGACTAGGTCACCTTTTGGAGAGATTATGCAAAGATGCCTTTGGAGTAAGTCATGGAGTGCTGAAGATAGACATTACCTAATCCTTTGTGTCCTTTTTCTTGATGGAGGACCTTTTTCCTTTGGAATTCTTGGATTTGAAACCAACAGGCCTCCTCTTTTCATCATCTGTGCTATATGATTTCTGATGGTAAACTGCTCAGTATTGAAATATTTCCTCAAGTGTATCTTTTGCTCACACTTTCTTACTGTTATCAATGTATACACCCCTACAGAGATGTATATAGATGTTTTTGATATTTGGAGAGCTTTCTTGATGTTTCATGAAGGTCATGCTTGAAATAATCCTTTTTCTTAAGTCATGGAACTTCTTTCACTATTTCTTCTTGAATTGAAATTTTGTGAGCTTTGCTCGAAACAAAAAAAAGCGACCTCTTTGATGGTGTATGACCTAGGGATAGAAAAGGGTGTTTCTTGTAGTATGAGAAGAAACTAGTGGCTGACATGATGATGAAAAATAGGGTTTTTTGCTTTAAGACATTCTTGCCAAGGAGTTTTCTCTAAAACACCATCACCTAGACCTACAGACTTTGTCACAGCTCTTGAATGGATTCTTAGGCATGAGTAGGTTATCACATGACAAGATGATCAGGGATAGAGGGTTAGACACTTTTTCAACTGTTGGATAGTGGGTTGTATGAAAAACAAGGGATTTTGGTGGTAGAGAGACAAACTTATGACAGCTATAGACAGGGAGGTTTTGCTAATTTAGGCCAGGACTGAAAACTGAGGACCACTTTCATCATAGGCTGAAAGGGAGGGGTAGGAAAACAAAAATTTGTTTGAGGCATTTTCTAGATGAAAAATTGACAGATTTGAGATTAGCTTCTAGAAAACTTAGCCAAGGAATCTAGTCATCAAAACATGCAAAAATATTGATGACTAACACATTGGGAAGATAGTATTGAAGGTTTTGAGCTAGATTTTCATATCTTGGCTACAGGGCAACATTATTTTGTCCCCTACAGGGCATAAGAAGTCCAGATCTGTGTTATTTCTAAAGGAGCTGCTGTAGGGTGATTCAGTGCACCATTTGGAGAGCTGATTTTGTGAGTGTTGGGGATTTTCCCTTCACTTTGGAGATCTGTTGGAGGAGATCATTTTATTGTTTATATCAGATCAGATCCAATTTCTAGATCTAAATATTTCCATGGATCTGCAGTCTTAAAACTCAGATCTACATCTTGTACATGGTGTATTGCTGAAAACCCCAAGGGGATTGATAAAAGAGCTTGTATAGTGCATGGATATGCTATAGATCTAACGTTTCGTCCACATAGTTGATCTATATATGTTTTACATCCTACTAATATTGCAGAGGTAATAAAATAACACTGTCATGGTATTCCAGCTTTCATACGTGGTCGCAGTCCCTATTTTTACATTATTTTGAGCTAGTTTTGGCATGGGAGGCCTGTTTAACTATGCAATAGTGATTTGTTTCTGATTTATTTTTAGATATAGTAATTATAATATCATATCTAAGGGATCCATGAGCTGCATTTAACTTTCATTGCATACATTTTTGAAAAATGCGTTATTTTAGCATACATTGCTGAGCAGTCCCATTATGGGATATTACAAAGATGGGTTCCATGACAAATTAAGAGTACATGACCAAGTTTCTGGAGTTGTTGAGGTATGTACCCTACCTCAAGGATAGGAAGAAAAAGGTCCAAAGGTTCATTAGTGGACTTATTTTAACATTTAAATATCAGATTGAGTATGATCAGCTTCAGACATTGGAGGAAGTCATTGGGAAGATGAAGCATTGTTTTGAGCAGTCTAAGCGCAAGTCTGACCCTAGGTAGGATTGGAAAGGTAATTATAAAACTAAAGGAAAATGGGATAAGAAGCAAGGTAGACCTTAGGATGTAGGTGATAAAGAGAAATTAACACCTTATAAGAAGATCAATGCAGTTGATCGAGGACATGGACTTCAACCTGAGGAGCAGAATAAGGCCAGTGGCAGAATACCTTTGATATTTTTGACTTATGGTGGAGAGGATTGCAGGAGTGATTCCCCATTGCACCAGGGTGGAAAACCTCAATTTATAGTGGTTAGGAGGCACAAATAGTTGGGGATGTTGGTTAGAGTATTCCTTGGATTTATGTAACAGTGGATAATAGGCAGGCTGAACATCAGACATCCATTGTCAATATGGAAGGTGTTGAGGCCTCAGAAATCTGTGGCAACAAAAAAGGGGGATAACCACCCGGTCCGGCCCTTAAGACAGTTCCTTTTTCGTTTGGGATAGTGAATCCGACTGGATATAATGGGACCAATTTCCCAGAGTTGGGTTTTTGTTTGATTGATGGATTTCTCTCAAGGGATTAACATGAAGAATTCCTTAAAACTAAAAAAAAATTATTCTAACATGCAAAAACCTGAAATTAAAACTAATTTAATCTAACCTGGGATAATATTATTTCGATGTGATCTAAAATGATATTTGTTCAATCTTTGATGGTTAAGATCATCACAGATTTAATATAATTATTACTTTGTAAAATAATTCTCTTCAAGAATAATTTAATCAAAGGAAAGTGAAAAACATATTGCATATATTTGATGATCATATACAAAAACAAATCAATTCCTATATTTATATCTTACAGTAGTGCAACTGATATTTCAGACAAAAAAAATTGATTTCATATATCATTCATGAAAGTTGGATTCATCATTAATATTCAAAACATAACTAACATACATGATAATAGTACCATATGTGTATCGTCCTGTTCATCTTATCAATGATAGTAGGCCACATTCAACTCATACATCAGTAAGTCTTTCAAAGAATACAGAAGTGCATCAATAGTGATCAACAAAATGATATGTAGCTGAAATGGCCGTTTTCCATTATTTCATCAAGACATCCACAAACTTACTTACAATTAAGAGTTCTTTGCGAATGTTCTCAATAAAATTGTGGACCATTCTCAAAATGCATGATAAGGGTTTAAATACTATGCTAATTACATACAAAAATATCTTATGAGGTGGTTTCAAACAACCTTCCACATCTTTAGTATCTTTTTTCTAAAAATTGAAAAAAAAACTAACTAATAATCATGCTGGATGAATAGTTACTGCCAGTTGCGCATTTTTTCTCACAAATGTCGGACATTGGTTGCACTTGTGGAGGTTTGATGGATTCTATCTTCATTTGTGAAACAAATATAGCATCTAGTAAGAGCGGTTGTATTCTCTGTATGGAGTTTAGAAAGTAGTTCAGTTTCATGATCTGACTGTGTGGTTTGACCAATAGCTGCCAGTATGCTTTCCAATCAATTTTCTTTAGCTGTAGAAGTGTTTCTTCCCTGAGTTGACTAGCTTCTTTCCAAATTTTTTCTAAATCTTTAATATTAGGAAGAGATTTGAGATTTCCTTCTCTGATAAGCCCGAAAGTATGTAATATATGGTTAATCATTTTAACCATATTCTTTGATATACCTGTTGCTCTGGCTATGGCTAATTCTGCTTGTTTCACTCGTGCATCCCAGCCTGTAAAAACAATATCTTTGAAAGTTTCCTTGATCTTTTGGAGATCTAAATTCTTCCCTTCTTATGTATCCTTCCATTCAATATAATTAGAGATTTGATACTGAGTTCATTGAACTCAATCCTATGATCAATGAATGTGTTTGTTAATTTTTCGCTGAGTTTTAGATGTGGAATTATGTTTGACATTTGTACAGCAAACATATTTTGTTGTTTTGAGAGTAAGGCACTTAATGTCGATGCTTCTTTTATGAATTCCTATGTAGTATGAATTCCTTCATATTTAGTAATATCTTCTCTCAATTGTTCAATCAGCGAATTTTTGCTAGATAAGTCATTTTCATGACTTATCTTAAGCATTTCTATCTCTTGTTGTACTCTAAGAAGTTGTTGTTCCACTTTCTGATTTGAAATCTTTCTTTCTTCACCTAGCTGCTGTTGTAGTTCCATGATTTTGACATCCTTTTCTTGGATCAAAATAGATACTTCTGTTTCCTTATCAATTGTCACAGTGGTGTATGCACTAGCGAATTGAGATAGCCAAGTTAAATTTTCAATCAAATTTGATGGAGTATCTTTCCATACTACTTCCATAACTTCATTCCCCGGTGGTGTTTCAATTCTCCTTCTTTTCCTATGTTTTCTCACTACAGCCTTAAGAAGAGGGCTATAGAATACATATAGTGGGGGAATATTAGTCACCTTGAGGATAATCTCATCAGTCGGATCTGTAGGAATGATTTCCGTTTCTTGGGAGATTATCTTAGGAGTTTCAATGATTTTCTTTGTTTAAACTATTTGTTTCTGAGGAGTATGGAATTCAGTATTATTCTGTGATGATGATGCCCCTGGAGTATTTGTGAGTGTATTGCTGAATGAAGTACAAATTTTGTTTAATTCACTTTGATTTTGTTAATTTAATTGTTCTACCCTGATTTTTTGAATAGCTTTAATCGTATGAATAGTAATCAAAACATCCTGTGGAATCTGTCTGAGTCTCTATTCTCTGAATTCATTGAATCTCTGTATTTCTTCTGGATTCAGGTTCAATTTGAAAAAATTTAGGATTTCTTCAAAAGTTCCGACAGACTGTAAAATATCTTCAAATCTATCATCAGTGTGCACAATAAGTTTGAGTTTGACTGACAAAGTAAATTTGTTAGCAACCTTTTCTGGGTCGAACTGTCTGGAGGGTAAAACGGGGAGCTTTAACAGCTCAATCTTCTGCCATTATTTCAATGCGTGATTGAAATTGCTGAGTGTAAATGAACCATATAATGGAGGAATATGTGGGGGATCAGAGCTTCCAAAAACTCGAATCTAGGAAAATGATTCTTCAATAAAACTCTTGCCTATCATTTGAAGGTCCGTAAGAGCTTCCTTAGTGAACCTAGGGCTCACTGTGTCATACATATATTGGTGTAACGGTAGTACAACACCATAGAACAACCTATGAAAATGTGGTGCATAATTATGTTCCCATATCTCTTTATGATTCAAATGTATCAGGGTAGGGTCTTCAGAGGTCCATTTCCATCCCATAACTGGAAAGTTGGTAGAAAAACATATAGCATCAAAAATGTGTGCACTCATATAGAATTGGGGAACAGATTTGGAGGAAGAAGTTCTGGTTTGGTGATATTCATTAATTTCCTTAAATAGATTATCTGAAAGGATAGTCACCCAATTCATTATGAGGGAGTTAATAGAGGAGTCAATTAGGGGAATCCAATTTATGGAGAACTTGGTATTATCAGGTAAACCATTTAATCTGGATAACATTGCTACTGCAAAGTTGTAAGGGTTTTCTAATGATGCGATAGGATACATACCGGTTTTCTCATATTTGAACTTGTATAATTTCCTCCAACCTTGAATTGCGTTGAACAGGTCTTGGTTCTTCTCAGCAAAATTTCCAAAAAATTGGTTGTTCTAGGTATCTTGCGGGTTGGGCAGCTTATACATGATCTTCAGATCTTTAGGTCTAAAAGAACCTAGAATCTCATCCTTGCAAGTCCTTAACTGTCTTTTTTTTATTACTGATTTAGCAAGCACCCATCTAATCATGTTGGTATATGGAAGAAGAGTAGATCTCGCTGCTATCCTATGGAGGAAAGAACATGAAAAATATTTGAATTGCAAGTCTGAAGGTGTTGCATCATCGGCAGCCGCCGCGACTTCCACTAATTTTGGCTCTTCGTCTTCAAGTATATTTTAAATAACTTTCCATTTAGTAGCTCCCCCATCAGTAGTGCAGATAGTATCAGAGACTATAGGTGCCATTCTTGTTTGTTCAAATTTTGCAATAACTTGTTTGTCGTGCTTCTGAATAAATTTGCATATGGACATATATTTGAAAGGAAATCCCTATTAAAGACAAAGTAAATGATGAAATGATGGAAGATCTATTGAAATGATCTATTTTGAAAGGAAAAAAAACCATAAAACAACTATATCATTAATTAATCATGACGCATCCATAACTGTTTACATCGAGATGATAAAACATAATTAATACTTTCTGACATGATTTATTTTGCGTAAAAAATTCTATTAAAACCTGTCAAATAGATTTCATCGCGTCCTTTGAACCTGTCTTAGTGATGTGTATTGCCTTCTGTTTATACGATATGCGATTTCGTAAAATCACAATATTGTTGGAAATACTGAGAAGGGGGGGTGAATCAGTATTCCTTTCCATTAGAGCATTAGTTAATCTTCAATTATTATCAATGTTTGTACAATGATAGCAGAAAACAAGAGGAACACAAATGCACACAGTTTTTAAGGTGGAAACCCACTCCGGGACAAAAACCACCTAATGCTTTTCTAATAATTCTTTAATATTCAACTCCAACTGAAAATAAAGCTCCAACTTCCTAGAATCTAGAAATCACTTTCCAGCCTAATTCTTGATAGATTTTCCAACAACCCTAATATTCAAGAGCTCAACTCCAATGATATGCTCCAACATCCAATGAGCTACAATTCACCCTAGCACCACCCTACCACCCTATAGAATAATAAAAGAAGAATGGACTCCCGTACCAGGGAAAATGGTCCACTTTACAATGATATAGAATGATGCATAAGAATAAAATATATTAGACCATAACCCCAACTTTGACGCAACCACCTAATGATGATCCTAGACCTCCCAACACTACCTCTTCAACCCTTGGCAGATAGACACTAGTACAATTTGTACAATAATGTATTTACAATGACTAAGTACAATGATACCTTTACAATGATTGTATGCAGTGCTGCCCACTTGAAGACTTCATATGATGAACTTCTTGTTGCTTTTATGCACCTTGGTTATTTCTCTGTCATGAATTCTCCGCCTTATCCCTGCTTGCCATGCCGCCATAGAAATTCGTCAATTGCAACTCGATGTCATACGATTCAGTCTTTTCCGCCTTCTAGGAGCCCTGAATGAACTGGGGACCTGCCCTTCGCATCCTTAATATCCATTTTGGTCCCTGTGAGGTACCGAGTCATATTTCCACGTTACTTGGCCCTGACCCAACGGATTCTTCAAGAGAGAGCGATAGCCCACCTCACAATGCCCTACCAGCATCGCCACCAGCGCACTTGTATTTGAATTCCACGTCATCTTTCTTCATTTGCTTCTAGTGTAACTGATAGAGAAAAATTTCATACTATGCAAATATCTTCCACTTTTATTAATCCAACCACTGTGAGAGAGAGTTATGATGAAATTGTCAAGGTCACTTCTTTGAGATGAATTTCAGAAGCTTGCAAAAACCCTGACTTCCACAAATCATATCTCTAAAAATGTTGTGTACCTTGATCTGAAATTTTTACAGCAGCTTCCTCAGGATTTCAGCTTCACCTTATAAAAATTTCAGCTTCTGAACCTTCGTAGAAAAAATGTTAGAGCGCAAATTCCACGATGACCTGTTTCAGATGGCGAAATCCCTTGCATAAGAAGGAAATGAGGATCACAATTTATATAAATGCTTAGGTAGAGAGGCTTCAACAATTGAACGTGGAGGATTGCAGATTGCATATTAATTATGACTTTTCAATGACCCATGCCCTAACCCCATGGGGTTTTAGCCCACTAACTGGGGTACAAACTTCAAACATGAATATCTCTCAAACCGTGAAGAATTACATGGCGTGCCATATATCAACGGAAACATCTCGACAAGTAGAAATATCAGGCCATTATTCATCTAGAATATTAATTTGTATGTCTGCACCCACAATATTGCTGTCTCTCGTGCTGCTTTTAATATAATGACAACCGCTAATCAACAATCTCCCACGATTTACTGATGGCAACACAAGTACCTACACCACAAGACACAGTCTTCCTACAACATTCTCTCCCCCTTTGACATCAATGGCAAAGGGTAACTCCCCCTGAAACACAACCGTCCTGTAGACCTCCACTCCCTCTGACACACAACCGTCCTGCAGACCTGTAGTATAGTTCCACTTCCCCTTTATATTCTGAAAAAAGAGATTCTAATGAGAACTTGGGAGAATCCCAAGCTTCTGGCGAAGATATTCCAATGCTAGCGAATATTTAATATGTGATTCTTTTGGTGCTGCTTGGAATATTTATACTTGTCCAACTGCTTGCATAACATCTGGTTGGGAGGCTGTTACACATAGAAGACTACTAATCATAGATCTTTACAACCTTTTATCCACATCCTTAGATGAGTTGTCTATGCTCAATTTGCAACCTGTTACCATTGGAGTAAGGATGGGTTTGCAATATTCCATTTTAAATTTCTTGAGAATTTCCTTGATGTACTTGGCTTGACATATAAATACCTTTCTCTTACCAAGATATTTTCACTGAAGCCCTAAGAAGTATGTTAGCTCACCAAGTAAAGACATCTCGAAATCACTTTGCACCTTTGTAGCAAACTTCTTACTTAGTCGATCATCATTGCTACCAATTATTGTATCATCCTCTTTAGCTATTAGACATGCTTTAGTTGCTTCATGTAGAACATATATGTCGTTTGGAGCTTGACTTGTTGTAGCCACAATTTCACCAAACACGCCTTTCCTGATTTCACATTTTGTGGAGTTGAATAGTATTGTGTGTCCTTGATCACACATTTGTCCAACAATGAGCAGATTGTGATTCATGTTTTTAACCAATAGAACATTCTTGGCTAGAGAATCTTTTCTTCTGAGAGTGACAATACCTGATCCTATAACATTTGAAGATCCATCATTTCCAAAAGACACGGTTCCATCCTTCTTCTCTTTCAAAGATACAAATTTATTTCTATCTCCAGTCATATGCGTTGAGCAACCGCTATCAACATACCACACATCTTTGTTCTTTTGAGCCTTGAAAGCGAGAGCACAATTATCATTCTTCTTCTTCTTCCATGTTCGTTCGTTCTGTGGCTTTGAAGATTCTTCTAGAGGATTTTCAAGTCTGCAGTCTTTGGCTATGTGTCCAAAGTTTCGACATTTGTAACATTCAATATTATTTCTTAAATGTTCAAATCTATTGATATTTCGTTGAGCCCTGGGAGGTTCATATTTGATATATCTCTTGGAATTTTATTCGTTCCTAGGGTACGTGCGACATTCTACAGCTTTATGACCAAATTTTCTACATGAATAACAGTAGCCATAAAAAATATGTTGGTACCTGGATGGAAATTTTCGTCGAGGAATTGTCTTCCAAGGTTGTTCTTGCGAATCTTGTCCAATGAAGTCTACATGCATGTCAGATCTCATAGGTTCATTGTCTTTTTTTGTAGAAGGTCTTGCTTCTTCTTCTTTGTAACCAATGCCAGTTTTGTCATTGTAAGATCGTTTATTGTTGATGAGTTCTTCCAATGCCCTTGAGTTGTTGGCATAGTTTTGATAGTCTTCCTTTCTTCTGCCTCAGTATAACGAGACTACTTTGGTCTCCTGACTCTTTCTTGGTTTCTTTCTTCCAAATCCTTTTGAAGTGACTTCAATGCATTTGTGTTCTTCAACTTCAATTTAATCCTCGAACTTGTTCTTCAAGAGTATTGGAACAGATCTTCTCCGCCTTGAGATCTTTTATAAGCTTGATTGCTTCCTCATAAAATTCTTCTATGGTCCATCCTTCTTCTTCGTTGTTTGATAACTCTTGTTTATTGTTCTTGGGTTTATTTTTCTTGGCCATAAAAAATAATCTCTCATTGGCTTCTTCTTTGCTATCACTTTCTTCATCGGATGATGAGCTATCTTCTTTAGAGAGAAATTTCCTTTTGGATCCTCGCTTGTTGAATTTCTTAAAGCCTTTCTTTCCTTTTGAGTTTCCATCACTTCTGTTTGGACATTTTGCTGCAAAATGCCCAACCTCATTACAACTGAAACATATCAATAAGTTGCTCTTAACTTTTCCCACAATTCGTCTTTCTCAGCGTATATTCTTCATCTGAAAGACCTTCTTCATCATCTCCCTTTTCTTCACACTTGCAGGTGCATGTCTTTTCAATTGAAGGATTTTTATCCTTATTGGTTTTCTTAGATGCAAAAAACGTAGTTTCTAGATGCGAAGTACCCTCTTCTTCATCAAGTCTCATTTCATATGCTATGAGAACTCCATGTAATTCCTCTTTGCCGAGTTTGTCTAGATTTGCACTATATACTAAGAACGATACCTTTGGGTTGAATCTCCCTAGTAACTTTCTAAGAATATTCCGTATAATAGTATTCTCGTCAACTGGCTCTCCCAATCCTTCCAGAGTATTGGTTATTTCATCAACGTATTGGAATTATGCAACAATGTTGCAATCTTCTTTCATTTTGAGTTGCTCAAATTTTGCTCTATAGATTTGAAGCTTTGCTTCTTTGACATTTGAGTCACCTGCATATATATTATCAAGCTTGTCCCATACATTTTTGGTAGTTTTACAACCCAACACCTTATGATAAGTAGATTCAATAAGTCCACTGATAATAATATTCTTTGCTTTTGCATCATCTACCAAATTATTCCTACCTTGTTCATCCATGGTTGATGTAAATCCATTTTGAACAGTGTCCCATACTTCGTAACCTTGCGCCAAGAGATAGACCTCCATTCTTCCTTTCCAAAGTGCATAATTATTTTCATTGAATAGAGGTTCACCATTCTTGGTATGCTCCATGACCTCCTTCCAGTTTTTAAACTGCTATTGAAGGAACCAAGCTCTAAAACCAATTGTTGGAAATACTGAGAAGGGGGGGTGAATCAGTATTCCTTTCAATTAGAGAATTATTTAATCTTCAATTATTATCAGTGTTTGTACAATGATAGCATCAAACAAGAGGAACACAAATGCACATAGTTTTTAAGGTGGAAACCCACTCCGGGACAAAAACCACCTAATGCTTTTCTAATAATTCTTTAATATTCAACTCCAATTGAAAATAAAGCTCCAACTTCCTAGAATCTCGAAAAGCATTCTTCTCCAGCTCCCACTGGATGGACGCTCCAATGCCCGTGATTCTTCAGTAGTCAACTGAATGGATGCCCCAACACCCAATGAGCTACAACTCACCCTAGCACCACCCTACCAACTTATAGAAGAATAAAAGGAGAATGGAATTCTGTACTAGGGAAAATGGTCCACTTTACAATGATATAGAATGATGTAGAAGAAGAAGATATACTATACCTTAACCCCAAATTTGACACAACCACCTAATGATGATCCTAGAACTCCCAACACTGCCTCTTCAAGCCTTGGTAGATAGATACTAGTACAATTTGTATGATAATGTATTTACAATGACTAAGTACAATGATACCTTTACAGTGATTGTATGCAGTGCTGCCCACTTGAATACTTCATATGATGAACTTCTTGCTGCTGTTATGCACCCTGGTTGCTGCTCTTGTCATGCTACCCTCTGTTGCACCTTGCTTTGCTTTGCTGCCATAGAAAGTCTGGTCCTTTGCAACCCTGCCACATGAACTTAGTTCCTTCTTCTCCTTCAGAGCCCCATTAGTCCTGTGTATCTCTCCTAATTTTATCCACACCGATTTTTGGCCCCGAGTATCTCATGAATCGTTTAATGCCACAAGTCTGACCCAATTTGGATTCTTCAAAGAGATTTATACCCAATCTCTCACAATGCCCTAATTATGGACTGTTTTAGCGGAGCGCACTTTTACGGCATACCACGTGTCACTGTTTCTTTATTTGGCTCTGAAATTGATAGAGCGCAAAGTATAGACTGTGCACTATCTACTACATTTTACGAAATTCCAATCTGATACTCAGAGAGAGAGTTATGATGAATTTACCAAGGTCACTTATTTGAGATGAATTTCAGGAGCCTGCAAAAACCTTGACTTCCACAGATCATATCTCCAAAAATATTGAAAATTTTGATTCAGAAAATTTGCTGGAGCCCTCAGATTTTGGGTCACTCACAGTACCTTCAGTGAACCTTCGTATAAGAGAAGCTAGAGCGCAAATTCCACAATGACCTGTTTCAGATAGCGAAATCCCTTGCATAAGGAGGAAATGAGGATCACAATTTATATAAACGCTTATGTTGAGAGGGGCTTCAACAAGTGAACGTGGGAGGGATTTTAGGAGCTTAAAAAATATTAATTATGACTTTTTCATGACTCCATGCTTCTAAACCTCTATTAGTTTTAGCCTTACTTAACTGGCACATAAACTTCAAACATGAATATCTCTCAAACCGTGAAGAATTACATGGCATGCCATATATCAATGGAAACATCTCGACAAGTAGAAACCATAAAAATAATTATTGACCCAGAATATATTAATTTTGTAGGTCAAAATTCCCATGCAATATTGGGTTAGTCTCTCGTAAGCTTGCTGACATCACAAACTGTGTGATGATCAACAAATATCGCAATATCGTAATTTCGTAGTTTCATTAAGGATTGCTTAAGTTTTGGCAATGTAAATGTGTGATATGAAATTTATTATGTCGCTTGCGAAATTTCACATCGGCAATCGTAAAATCAGGATTTCACCGATCTATTGTTTTAATTTAAGAAAAGATTTGTGCGAAATTGCAATTTGTGATAGAGATGTTTTTATTTAAGGAGCTTTGATGTTTTTTGGAATTTGATTTTAATAAAGAGACAAAAATACTTTAAAAAAGGCTCCCTATTTTTATTTATCAAAGGTCTAAATAACTAGTTAAAAAATAAAAATGGGGAGGTTGTTTCATAGCACAACAATTGGCGATTCACTTGGGAGAACCAGATGTCTCTGATTTATTTATTTTGACATTTCTTAAACTTTCAAAATAAGGAAAATATATAAGAATAAAAATAATATGATTCATTAATTAAACAATATTTTTTCAGAATATAATCTATTTACCTATCTCATTTCTTCTAAATTAACTCCTTCGGTAACAACATATAGGTACCTATATCAATTAGTACTTAGATTTAAAAATATAAAGTAGTTTTTCTCTAAAAATTGGTTTCATAGATTTTTACTCATTTATCACAAATAGATCCACTTTTTCTAGCATGGAAAATTTTAGGGGCTAATATTCGTGGGTGGGCTAATTTTCCATGCTTTTTCCAAAAAAATGATTCGCCAATTCCCATTTTTTTTTAAAATTGATTCACCCAAATTTTATAGTATAATAATATTTTACCAAAAAAACCGCCAAAAAATTATATATACTAATATAAAATTATTACAAAACTAGATATTTTTACAAAAATAACATAATTTTTTTTACAATTCACATATTGGTGACTACTAAGATTCGCCAAGTTTTTAGATTTTAAGATAAACATCCATCCTTAAAATTTTCCCTGGTTTCCAGCAGGCGTTTATAGCCTCAAGAGGGTTATCTTTTAAACAATAATGATTCATGGTCCCATCCGAATTTGATTTCTTATTTTAAAAATATATTTATGACATATCATTAACTTTCTTTTTTCTTGATACATTTTCAAAATCATTGTCTAGGTTTGGTCACCTGATAATGACAACGTAATTCACTGATATTAATTTAGACTGAACAAGCTGGCTCGTGATGAGACCCCTTGTCTATTGATTTTTTATAATCATATAGCTATTACCCTGTTATAGTATGCAATTTTGATAATATCAATCTACATTATTTCTCTATGATCATGATAAACAAGCTCGTGATGAGACTTATTTTCTTTTGAATCTGTTCATTGTATATATATATATATATATATATATATATATATATATATATATATATATATATATATATATATATATATATATATATAGATATAGATATATATTTAATATTTCTAAAGAAGAAATTTTACCAGATGGGCTGAATCATTAGCTCGTTTAAGAGTTATGGATGATAATTGTAGAGTTGGTAGATACCTTTTTGTAGAGAATCCTTGCTAAGTTAAAAATTTCCTTTTCTGACTGATACATAATAACTATATTTTACGATATCTAGAGTCTTTTTCGGAAAGAAAATGCCTTCAGTAATTTCAATTTATCTAAAAAAATAAAGTTTATTCATTTCTCATAATTATAGTCATCTTCCTCTTTACTTATTTATAGAAGCAAAGGATCAAAATAATTTATCAGAAATTTTGTAAATTTGAATGAACCAATGATGATGCTATTTACAACTTTTATTTTCCTAAAGAAAAAATAAAATTTAAAAGCTTGGTTTTCTAAGAGAAATATTTTTTGAGAATTTGTCCATTTACAGGTAAGGAATCTTTTCTACCTGATAAGTCTTGCAGCAACAAGGTAGATAAGCCTATTTTTTCGATGATTTGAAATGGACCAAGCCATAATCTTTGGAATTTGGTATGATTACCTTTTTCCTCATGTGCCTTATCCCATTTTAAAACAAGATCTCCTATTTCAAAAAAATTTGAACTGGTGGATGATGTGTCAAATGAGGTTTTCACTATTTGTTGATGATGAGCATGTATAGCCTTAGCTTTTTCTCTTTGTTCTTCCATTTTAAGAATTTGATCTTGTCTAAGTTGAAGGGAAGATGAAGGATTTTCATCGATAAACTGTACTAAAGTCAATGATGGTATTGTTACATTTGTGGGTAGAACTGCTTCTTTCCCATAAACTAACATAAATGGAGAAGTACCTATTGATGCTTTCTAAGTGATTCTATCTGCCCAAAGAGCAAATAATAGTGATTTGTGCCAATTTTTATGATTTTGTTCTACAGTTCGTTTGATGATCCTTATGAGGTTTTTATTTGTAGATTCAACTAATCCATTACCTTGTGGATAATAATTAGCTGAGTATTTTAATTTAAAACCTCTTTTCAAAGAGAATTCTATCATGGCATTTCCAGGAAAGTAAGATGAATTATCAAATATCAAAGCTGATGGGAGAACAAACCTGGTGATTATGAACTGATCAATAAAATCTGTAATACTTTGCATATTAACTACCTTTAATGGGATATCTTCTACTCATTTTGTGAAATAATCTGTCACAGTTAGAATATACCTATGCTGTTTTGAATAGTTAGGAGTTATTTCACCTATAATATCTAACCCCCATTGTTCAAATGGTTGTTGGATATTTACTGGTTGTAATGGGAATGCTGCTTTTCTCTCTCTTCCTACTATAGTTTGACATACTTTGAATTTTCTTGCGTATTCATGTGCATCTTTGAATAGAGTTGGCCAATAATAGCCAACATCAATATTTTATGAGTTGTGGTGTCTCCTCCGAAATGACCTCCAGCTGGTCCATCATGTAATTCCTTCATTACTTTTTCAGCTTCAGTTTTTTCTAAACATATTAATAATAAAGAATCATAATTCCTTCTAAATAACACATCATTTATGAGTTGATGTTGATTTGCTTTAAGTCTCAGAGCATGTTTTGCTATGTAATTGAGATATAATGGAGCATATCCATTTTTCAAGAAAAAATTTAGATCAGCATATTGTGACTGAGAATCGTTTAGGCTTACCTCGAACAGTTGTATTTCATTTGTTTGATATTCTTTTGTTGATGTATGAGAAGCTCCAGTTAACATATTTCAAAGACCTTGTCCTTTAAAAATTTTAGCAGGGTGTATCTCTACATCATATTCTTGAAGTGCGGTAACCCAATTTGCTCTGTTCTCTCCTACTTCTCGTTGGATTAATAATTGCCTTACTACTGAGTAAGGCACTATTATTTTAGTATGTGTCTTTAGGAGAAAGGGTCTAAGATGTTTCAAAGATTTGAATACAACATAAGCTTTTTTTCGACAGTTGAATAATTCAACTCAGCACCTTGTAGATTGGAACTAAAAAACACAATTGGTGCTTCAATGTTTTGATTATTTAACTGTGTTAGAACTGCTGTATATGTTGTGTAGGAAGATAACATGTATAATATAAATGATTTAAGAAAATCAGGAGTTCTTAAAGAGTGGGATTCTATGATGGATTTCTTAATCAACTCAAAAGAATTTCTCTCTTCTTTTCCCCATTTAAAGATTGAATTTTTATTGATCATTGATTGCAGGGGTAAAATGATTTGGGAAAAATCGGGAACAAATCTTTTTACAAAATTAATTTTTCCTAAAAATGCTTGCATTGTTTTTTTATTATGTGGTAAAGGGATTTTTTCAATTTTCTGAATTCTATCAGGGTCAATGTGGATTCCATTTTTGGAAATGATGAATCCTAATAATTTACCTTCTGATAAGGCGAAATAACATTTTTTTGGATTCAAGGAAATACCAAATTTTCTACATCTTTCAAAAATGTGTTTTAGGTGATTAACATGATTGTTTCTATGCTTAGAGTAAATAGTGATGTCATCTAAGTATATAACAACTGATCTATTGATTAGTCCTCTACAAGCTATATTCATAGCACGTTGAAATGTAGCACCAACATTAATCAACCCAAAGGGCATTTTTTGATATGCGTATGTTCCCCATTTTGTCCTGAATGTTGTCTTTAATCTATCATCTGGATGTACCATAATCTGATTATATCCTGAAAATCCTTCGAGGAAAGACATTAATTCAGATCCTGCAACTTCCTGTAATATCTATTCCATAGTAGGCAAGGGAAAATTATCTTTTTGGCAAGTTTTATTCAAATTTCTGAAGTCTATGCAAATCCTAATGTCTCCATTCTTCTTCCTAACTAGAACCATGTTTGACACCCATTTCGAATGCCTAACAGGAAAAATGACTTTGGCTTTGAGCATTTTATTTAACTTAGATTTAATTTGACTTTCTAAATTTGGGTGAATTTTTCTATGTTTTTGTTGCACAGGCTTATCATCTGAGGTCATAGGTATGGTGTGTTGAATTATGGAAGTAACATATGTTTTAAGATCTGAATAATCCCATGTAAATATATATTTATAATTTTTTAATAACTTAATGAATGACATCCTTTCTTTAGGTTCTAAACCAAGACCCAAGTTGATATTCTGAGGTTTTTCTAATGTACCAAGATTAATCAATTCAAATTTTAAAGTATAACTATGGGATTTTTGAATTGGTAGTCTTCTTAAAGCTATCATTCAAATCATAGAGATCTTCCATTTTGACTACATATTTAGGAATTGGATTTGAATTCTGTTTATCTTCAATCTATGAATCATGTTGATGTTCATCTATAATTTGACCTTCATAAGCTCTGTCTGATGTAAGAAAGTCTAGTATATCTACATCATTGTTAAATACTCTCCAACTTGTTATATTGTTAGGAATGGAGGGCCTAAAAATTAACTCAATTGAAAATCTATATGGGCTAAATTCTTCGGATGGTATAAGTCTAGATGCTACATTAGCAAGTAAATCAGCACTTGCATTTTATAATCTAGGAATTGTGGAGATATTAAATGCAGTAAAATGAGAAGTAAGATTCTGAGCTAAAGTTTGATAATGTTTTAAATGTCCAGAAATACAATGAATTTTATTTCTAACTTGTCTAACAATTATTTCAGAATCTCCATATACTTGCAAATATTTAACATTCAATCCAATAGCTTTATATAGGCCTTGTATCAATGCTTCATATTCGGCGGTATTGTTAGTGCATTGAAATTCAAGTCTACAAGCTAGAATTGTTTTCTCTCCTTGTGGATCGATTAAAATACAACCTGCTCTTGCACCATCTTCTGATTTTGAACCATCAAAGTATAGAGTCCAAAATAAAGATTGTTTTGGAATCTGATTGTTGAGATTAACACATCTAGAAGTATCTGTTTGAGAAAAGTTTTCAATTTGAGAAATAACAATGTTTATTGGAAAAGGTGAAACCTGAGCATTGAATGATCCAAGAAATGATTCAGATGAATAATTTCCTATAACGTTATTAGTGAAAGCTACAGGCTCATTTGTTCCTTCTAATTCAGTAACTGTATGTTTCATAAATTTCTCACGTTCAATTTTGATTTGATTTGGTTTACCATTATATGGTAACCACATGTGTGACCAATTAGTAGAAAAATATCCATGTAACTTTTTAGACCAATCTCTTCTTAGAATAAGACCATAAAATTTAGGGATGTCTGCAATCAAAATATCAATTACTTGTAATACCTCTGGATTGGATGACAATCTAATGGATACTGACAACATTTCTCCAACGACTTCTACTTTTGTTCTATCTAATTGAACTATATGTACAAAATATTTTTGACGAGTGATGTTCAACTTTGTACACACTGTTCTTGGCATAATGTTTGAAGAAGCTCCTGAATCAATAAGACAATTATGAACATTTTTGTTAAAAATATCATAAGTCAAAAGTAAAGGAGGAGTGTGTGAAATAGATCTATCACCAATTAAAACTAAATCATTGGGATTTACCTTGTTTTCAGATGATGGAGGTTTCCCTGTATCTTTATAAGCTTGTGCTATAACTGGTGGTTGTATAGGTTCTATGGGGATTGCCTTGAGTTCTCTAAGAAAAAAATTTTGCTGTTGCTTGAGTTTGGTCATTTCGTGTAGTGAAATATTTTCTTTGATCTTTTTCATATCTTCGACTATATTATATTCCACTGTATCTGAAACTATCAAAGTTTTAGAATTTTTATTAGGATCAGGTGGAACAAAATCTGTCTGAACAGTTTTAGATTTTTTGACAGCTGTTTTCTCCTTGGTGGGGAGGGTTTTTTGTTTTTGATTTGATATGATTGAATCAGAAGAAGTTTTACTTCTTGTGGATACATGCATAGATTCTCTTTCTTCTTTTGAAGGAAGAATGAAATCCCATAACCCATTCAGTTCAACTTCTTCCTCAGAATTTGAAACTCATTCAGATGGCGAAGGATCTTCAATATCTTGATCAGACTCAGCATTTGAAATCACATTTAGAGGTTGAGATGTTGAAGAAGGGTTTTTCTTAAATAGATGAAATGATTTCTTATGAGCCGAAGTTTTAGCAACCTGTTTCTTTATTTCAATCATATCATTTGACATAGTCTTTAATAATTTTTGAAGACCTTCAAGATAAAATGGATCTTTCAAGGCTTTCTTTTTAGAATCTTGACTAAATGTCACTTTTTTGGATTTTCTGTCTTCTATCTCTGAATTTTTTTCTAATGCTAAAATTCTTTTCTCTACAGCAAGAGATTCTTTCATGTTATCTAAAAGGGTAGCTTTACCAGCTCTATCTACAAAAATAGCTATATTAGAAGGTAAAGAAGAAATATACCACTCTATTTGTACATCAACAGTAGGTTTGGAAGTAGTTGGAATTTTGTTTAATAACTTGTTAAATCTGGAGTTGAAATCTTTCATCCTTTCCCCTGAATTTGTTTTAAGATTGGAAAGAGCGTTAATCAAGGATGAAATAGTTCTATCATCTCCAAATTTTGCAAGGAAAAATTGTTCGAAAGTTGCCCAATTGGTGATAGATCCTGCTGGAAGTGAAAAATACCAGGATCCTGCAGATCCTTGTAAAGTATAGGGAAACAATCTAACTACAATATCTTCATGAGAAACTCCATTAAGATTCATGGCCAACATAAAATTATTGATGTGTTCTTCACCAGGAAGACCATCATCAGGATTATATTTAGGTAACCATTTTCTGGATGATCTAGAAGAGGATTTGGATTTGCTATTAATACAACACCAGGATTCGCCCAAGGTTGAGTGGCCATAGTTGGATTAGAATTTTTTGAAGATATCGAATTAGATCCATAAGTAGGGGAAATGAATGAAGAACTTACAACTGGAACAGTACTACTTGTAACAACACTAATTGTTTGAGTAGAGGAAATGGAAGACTGAGAAGATGGAGATTGAATCAGAGGATATGAAGAAGTAACTGAAGGGAAATTTGATGTGACTTCACTTGTATCTGACTTAGATCTGGATATAGGAAATTTTTTGCGAAATGATTCAATTGGAAATTCAAAAGGTGGAATTCCAAGTTTCTCACTTCTAGATCTAGTTAATATACAAGTTTCTCTAAATAGAGAAGTAACACTTTCCTCAGAAGCTTCTGGATTAACAGGATTTTTAGCAGAAACAGATATTCCTTCTAATTTCTGAATTAAATACTAAAATTCTGGAGACTCAGGGATGGATTCTGTAGCAGATGGTTGATGAAATATTTGAGGAGGTGAGGGGGAAGTTTCTACAATTTCCGATTTTTTGAGTTGGTGATTTAGAATTTGATCGGGAAGTTGTAGGATGCTTTTGGGGAGATAAAATCTTATGAGGGCTTCTATTTTAAGGTTTAGATTTATGTGCCATTCATAGTCGGCCCTCCTTCTAGCGCCAAAAATGTTGAGGCCTCAGAAATATGTGGCAACAACAAAGGGGGATAACCACCCGGTTCGACCCTTAAGGCAGTTCCTTTTTCGTTTGGGATAGTGGCTCCAACTGGATAAAATGGGACAAGTTTCCCAGAGTTGGGTTTTTGTTTGATTGATGGATTTCTCTCAAGGGATTAACATGAATAATTCCTAAAAACTAAAACAAATTTATTCTAACATGCAAAAACCTGAAATTAAAAATAATTTAATCTAACCCGGGATAATACTATTTCGTTGTGATATAAAATGATATATATTCAATTTGTGATGATTAAGATCATCACAGATTTAATAGAATTGTTACTTTGTAAAATAATTCTCTTCAAGAATAATTTAATCAAAAGAAACTGAAAAATATATCCCATATATTTGATGATCATATACAAAAACAAATCAATTCCTATCTTTATATCGTACAATAGTGCAACTGATATTTCAGACAAAAAAATTTGATTTCATATATCATTCATGAAAGCTGGATTCATCATTAATATTCAAAAAAAAACTAACATACATGATAATAGTAGCATATGTGTATCGTCCTGTTCATCTGATCAATGATAGTAGGCCACATTCAACTCATACATCAGTAAGTCTTTCAAAGAATACAAAAGTGCATCAAAAGTGATCAACAAAATTATATGTAGCTGAAATGGCTATGTTCCATTATTTCATCAAGACGTCCACAAACTTACTTACAATTAAGCATTCTTTGTGAATGTTCTCAATAAAATTATGGACCCTTCTCTAAATGCATGAGAAGGGTTTAAATACTATGCTAATTACATACAAAAATATTATACAAAAATATCTTATGAGGTGGTTTCAAACAGCCTTCCTCATATTTAGTATCTTTTTTCTAAAAATTGAAAAAAAAACTAACTAATAATCATGCTAGATGATAAGTTACTGCCAGTTGCGCATTTTTGCTCACAAATTTCAGACATTGGTTGCACTTGTGGAGGTTTTCCAGATTCTATATTTATTTGTGCATCAAATATAGTGTCTAGTAAGAGCGGTTGTATTCTCTGTATGGAGTTTAGAAAGCAGTTCAGTGTCATGATCTGACTGTGTGGTTTGACCAATAGCTGCTAGTATGCTTTCCAATCAGTTTTCTTTAGCTGTAGAAGTGTTTCTTCCCTGATTTGACCAGCTTCTTTCCAACTTTGTTCTAAATATTTAATATCAGGAAGAGATTTGAGATTTCCTTCTTTGATAAGCTCGGAAGTATGTAATATATGGTTAATCATTTTAACCATATCCTTTGATATACCTGTTGCTCTGGCTATGGCTAATTCTGCTTGTTTCACTCGTGCATCCCAGTCTTTAAAAAGAATATCTTTGAAAGTTTCCTTGATCTTTGGGAGTTTTGAATTCTTCCATTCTATTAGTCATCCATAATTTTGACTTTATCCAAAGATGACTAAATGTAAAAAACTCAGATTTCTAGAACAGAATTGCAAGATACATTATGAGTTCTAGAAATATCACTGCCTTCATCATTCTGAGTCTGTCCATTTACCAAAATCTTCATCCATGTCTCTTAAAAAGTTATCCTGCTATTTCAAAGAAGAAAGCTCATTTCAGGCTATTTATCCTTGTTTTTATCAGTCCATTTCCCTCTGAAAAATAGCTTATTTTCCCTTTATAGATTCATAATTTCCTCTGAAAAAACCCTCCAAATGATCAGAACTCCTTTATATGGTTTGAAAACCCTTTTTAAACCATTAAACTCATTTTTTTTTGGTTAAAACACCCCTTTTCACCTATTGGAACTTCCAATTCGGCCTAAAAACCCATTTTTTGGGCCTAAAAAATAGTATTTTATAAATGAAAGTTTAAGCCCCCGAGGGCTTAGATATTTTCGCCCATTTTCCTCCATATGTCCAAGCGCCCATGACCAGGTGCTAGTCCCATCACATCAGACATTTCCATCGCAGTGGCGCCTTTTATATCACATCGGCGATACCACATGGTTCATTGCATCGCTTCCCCTTCCGCCGATGCGATTGGTCCTTCTATCCCCGGCCCCTGGTCTTTCTCCCCTCCACATGACCATACCTCGGCCCAAGCCCTTAGCCCCCTCATCGCATCGGCATTCCGTTTCTTTCCTCCTTTCCCCTTGTCTTGTTTTTTATTAAATCCGTCGATGCGATTAGCTCTTCCCCTCCACTCTTGGCCCCTTTTCCTCCATAAATCCTTTTCCTCCCCCCATTTCTTAGTTCATTTTCTTTTTATTATTCCCTGCACCCATTATAAAACAAAAATTCCACTCTCCTTTTTATTTTTCATAAACAGAGCTTTTTTTTGTTTTTAAATGGAATACTAAGGTTTTCCTAACCCAAAGGCCCTCCCACTACACGACAAAGAGGGGTGACATTAGCCGGGCCCTACCTTGCACCCAAAAAGCCACCATCCAATCACGTGCTGCCATCGGGCTTCCACTTTCTCCATCACCCGAGCACCTTTCCATTATCGTGCTCTCCCGTAGACATTGGATCCTTCGCCCGAGATCCAATGGCTGACGATCAATTTCACGCGATTTTGCCATCCGGGGTTTAAACGCAAAAATGAAAGCGCAATAGGTGGTATTGTGGAGGATGCATGGTGTGAAACAATTGGATCACGTCCGTTTCATAAAAAACCATTTACAACCCGAATCCAACGCAAAAACCATTCGCGGTTTTGGTAAAACCACCTTTCCACATTTTCGAGCCCAAAAGTCATTTTGAATCCTATTTTTCATGGATTTTCGCTTCTCTTCCATGAAATATCCTCTTCCACTTACATAGCCTGCTCCTCTGCCCTCCGCCAACCTCTACACAGTAAATTCCCATTCCGCAGGGTTTTATAACTTTTTATTTGTTTTTTGCAGGTTCTATGGTGGTTTTAAAGGTAAAAACCCTCCCACAGTCCATAAAGGGACGGGCCAGAAGGTGATGAATTCCACAGTCCAAATAGAGGCCAAGTAAAAAAAAAAATGGGACCTCCATGGTTTCATTTCATGACTTGATCAGTACTTATAAGCACGGGTAATACAATCAAACCCTCGGCGCACCAAAAGAGACCCTGCACACAACAAAAAAAAGGAAAAATCAGTAAAATAGGAAGAAAGGCCAAAGAAACAGAGATTAAAATATTAATATGATGATTAAAAGACAAAGACACAGCTTAAGATAAACTGAGAAAGCTTTGAAGCAGTTCTGAAAGGGGTTAAAGGCTAAAACAGTGGATTAAAGGGAAAGCCAACGAATAGTCATAGTGAAAAGGGTCAATGCAGAAGATTGAAGGATTAAAATTTTAATCTTACAATTTTAATGATAAAACACAGTTTAAAGGTGAATACAATCAGAAAAAAAACAAATTGAATACCAAAGAAGGCATGATCAGCCTCAAAAACACAAAATTAGAGTCAAAACAGAGTATCAAGGTATAAAGAGACAGACAGAAGTGTTAAAAGTTTAAATTAGCAGATAAAAGTTAAAAGAGCCCTAAAACATAGTTTTATGATGAAATCAAGGCAAAATAGTCTTAAATATAGCCTTGAATACATCAAAGGGGCAGTTATTTCACTTGATAACTCAAAATTGACACCTTTCACTTACTTCGTGCCTCAAAAGACAAACTAACAGTTATTACACAAAAATATATTTTATAAACTATCAGACAGTTATTGTAAAAAACAGAAAAGGCCTCAAAGTCAATCTTTTCCACTATTTTATCCTCAGGAAGTAAAGACATATTTAATACACAGAGAAGTAGTTGAGAAACATTCCTACCTTATGCCTTGCATGGTTTTTAAGGATAGAAGTGCATTTACTGTGTCATTAATAATATTTTGAACCCTAGATAGTTCCACCTCCTCATTTGTAGCATAAATACTACACTGGAACTCATTGTAAGGGGGAATTTGATAACTCTTTGAAGTAAAACATAGCTCTGTTGAGATTGAAAAGAATTTGATGTTTTGGAACCTTTGGATGTTTTGACCTGTTTGTGGATGGAGAAAGCTCTGTCATTGGATCCTTGAGCTTGGCTGTTGGTGAAGCATTCTAAACTGTTTAATGTTTTTCCTGTTTCCATTATGTTTTCATCATCTCTTACTTGCAGTAGAGTAAAATTTTTAGGCTAAGAAATGTCTCCTAGAAGCACCTTAGGCCTGCTTGCTCTTCACTGTCTTTATGTTTTCATCTGCTGAAGGTTTTATTAAGTAGTTTGACTGCTTTTTCAAACCTTATTCTTGTTTATTTCCTAAATAGTTCAATTCAGTGGCCTCAATAATGATTTATGGTTCTCCTCGCTACTTGCTGCCATTTGAAAACTGTTTTTGAAGTCTCCCTTTAAAGTACCATTGTCCAAAGTCTGCCAAAGAGGTCTGTTTTGATCATACCCTTTGCACTTGCTCAAATAAATGTTTTGAAGGTCTTTATAGCTGTAATCACAGATTTTCAGGAGTTCCCTCTTCTACGAATGCAGTTATTTGTGAATCTTGAATGTTTTCTTATCCTTAGAAGTGAAATCTTTGATGAAATAGAGTGTTCCTCAACTCTTAGATTTCATTTTGAAAGTTTTTCTTGAGACTATCATTTTCTGAAATATGATTTGTAGAATTCATGGTTAGCCCTGTCTATGGAAAATTTCTTCATGTTTAAATGATGTTTTCAGTCCCTTTGTTGAGAAGTACATATAATTAAGGATTCTTAATTGCCCTTAGTTCTACTTTTCATTCTAAACTCTTAATGTTCATTTCATTTCACCTGAAAACTTTGTTGATCTAATAGCCAAGTTATATGCCCTTTGATACCCCTAATTCATCTACAAACTTGTTACAAACTTCCTCTAGACTCCATTGCCCAATGACTTAGAGATTTCCCTTTCCTATCTATGCTGCCTAGATCATCATGTCCCATCAAACAAACAAACAAGCTCATGCTTAATAACTAGCCTAAAATCAACCATTTACAAGCAAACAAGTCATATCTTTGCAAAAAAATTGAGAGATCCCTCTCTGAGACTAGGAGGGCTAGATCCTAGAGCTCTAAAGACTGGTTTATAAGTTTCCTTGTCATTTAGTATGCCAATATTCTAAATCACAGGATCCCAACATTCTGGCAATCACGGTGGGACCTATGAGTTCATAGTTCCCTAACAAGCTCTTATAGACTCATTTATCCTTCAATAAACCACAGAAACTCAAAAACCCCCACCCCACCAAAAAAAAAAAAAAAAAAAAAAAAAACATTTAAGATTGGTTTCATAATAAACATTAGTGGTGGACCATAAAACATTTTACCTCCAAAAGAGCTAAAAATTTCCACCTGGTGACTCCACTAGCCCCCAGTGGGCCTATTAATTCACTAGTCCTTGTAGACTCCCTTAGGAATGCATTGAGCCAACCCAATCATGTTGTTGGTGGACAACAAAGTCCAAATATTTCACCTGGTGACTCCACAACCTCCAAAAGACCTGATGACTCCACTGGAAGAAGACTCTGAACTGGTTGAAAAGATACAGTGACCTATTTTTTACAAACATGGATCCAAGTATGGACAGAGAAGAAAAACTATTTACATTATTAGAAATAATGGAAAAAATGATGTACATACTTGATAAGAAGCTGGAAAGGCATGAGGTTGATACATATGTTGATTATCCAGAGCAACCTATGCCTTTCCTTGATCAAACACAAACTCAACTACTACAAGACCTAGACAATAAGCAAGACATTTATGATGCTAAAGACTTTATAGAAGGTGATGAGTAAGGTTATAGACAAAACAATGAAGAAGATTGTCAAGAAGGTATTGATTGCCTGCCTATACCTTTTGTTTTAATGTCAAAAGAAATTTATGAACAAGCTGCAAACCTAAACAAGGGACAGTACCCTGAAGAAACAGTCAGCCATCTTGAACTCACAAAATATGAAATAGAAGAAGAGGCAACAAAACTAGAGTCTATGTCGTTATGTTATGACTCATTTTAGATTATTAAGGAAGAATGGAATCCTGACAATCTATTAGAAACAACTCATGAATCCCATGTTCAAAATGATTGTAACAAAGATCAAGAGGAGTTGTTTAAAAGTGAAAAAGATCAGGAGATAGAAGAAAGTCCTCAAGATCCAACTAAGAACACAATTATTTATTCACCTTTCTTTCTAGAAGAGGCTCAAGAAGACATCCAGCCTCAAAATTAGTCAACACAAGAAGAAGAGGACTACTGTACTTCTACCCAAAATCAAATAAAAATTCCTCCTCTTTTGACAAAAGAAGAAATTGATCAAATATTAAGAAAATAGCCAGCCCTCAAAACTTATTTTGAACAAAACACTTCTGCTCATCTACCTACTAAACCTTGTTGTCTTGAACCAGTAAATAAACTTGTAGATCAACTTAAAGAAATACAAACTGATAACCCAATATGTTTTATTGGTGAAATAGTTTTTACTAATGATTTTCCAATTTTTGATCAGTCTGATGATAATTATAAGCTCCAAATAGAAACTAATCATGTAGGGAAACCAACAGTGGATTGGTATCAAGAATTTCATTATCATCAACTTGAAAGCAGTAATCAAACAATATAGCCCACTAGAAATAACTTTGACATAATTGGGAATCAACAATCTATCAGTTGTGAAGTTGAGATTGAAAAGAAAGAGGATTTTCTTGAGCAAGATGAAGATAAGGAGCCTTCTCTTGAAAGGGTTGAGGTAATAAAAGATACCCTTGCTCAAGAACATGATGATATTTTCACAGACTACAGTCCACTAAATCAGAACATACCAAGACTGTAAGAGGACAACACTGCAATATATGATAAGTCCTCTAGTTCAGATGATAATGAAGATAAGGAAGAAGTTCTTCCTCAAAATAATCTTAAGCTTGATCCAGTGGAGGAAAGAGTAAGCTTGGTTGAAACCTATTTTCCAAATAATTATAACTAGGCTTTGTTTCAAGATCCCTATGCTCCTTTCTTGAAAATATTTGAAGAAGGGATAAAGGTTGTTAGGAGCAGTGTATTACCAAAAGTAAGAAATTGTTTTAACACTGCCACTAAAAAACAAGTAAGATGGGAGTGGCCCTTTTGTTTGTCCATCATGCTCAAAGATATGAGAAAAGGCCAGTCATGGAACCATCTGACTGACTGGATGTATTGGAAAAGAGAATTGGTCAGCTAAAACATGTAAATATTCCAAGTTAGATTAGGTTAGATAGGAAAGCAAATAAGCTCAGCTTGTGAGCATCTAGTTAGTTTTGTTTTTCCTTTGAAAGAAAAATAAAAAAGATACAAAAAGAAATAGAAAATAGAAAAGAGGGTAGATGAAAAGAAGAAAGGTATAGCCCCATACCAAAAAAGGGAAAAATCTGAAAGTGTGCAAGCTTAAATACCACTACTAAAAGAAAACACTGCTATATATTCATATAGCCTAATGATGACTAGATATATTTCAATTTACCACTGATAGGTTAGTGAAGGAGATTTTCCAAACTGATTAATCTTGGCTTATCAGTAGGATAGATTAGGATAGAAGGAAGAAATGGTTCAAACATGCTCAAAATATGAACCAAAAAAGAAGAAGAAAAGGAATGGCTCTAATCAGGTCAAAACCTGAGCCAAAGATACAAAGAAGACTAGTTCTAACATGCTGAAAACTTGAACTAGGTAAAGAAGAAGAGGACAGCTCAAAAGGATCAAAATCAGAGCTGAAAAAGAATATAAGGATGTTTATAACTTTCAGATCTTAATCCTTCACAGTTTTGTTTTAAATTTTTTGCAAATAAAGTTTATGTGTAGCTTGTACATATAGCCATAGACACCATAGCAAATTAGATAGTCTAATCCTAATTTGACTATGTTTAAATTTCTGTTTTAGAATGTAGATAATAAAATCTGTCAAACAACTTAATCTTGACAGATAGTAGCTAGGTAGAAAAATAAAGAGTTCAACAGTTTAATCTGGACTCGTGGAAGAGATAAGGATAGGATTAGATAGTTTATTTCTTTTTTCAAAAATAAAATGTCAAAGAGTTGGCTAGTTCAAATGCACTCAAAAAGGAAGAAAAAATGCTAAGACAAAGTAAGATTGGGTAGGTATATATGTTGTTTTGAAGAAATTACATGTTTTAGATTGATGAGAGGTGTCCTTTTCTGAGGAAAACCAAAAAGAAAAGAAGAAATCTGCCCAATGGATAAGGCACTGGTCTACTAAAAGCCAGAGATTTATAAACTGAGTTTCTGGACACCTAAAAGGACAGTTGTCCTCCCCAAATGGAGCCACTGTTAGTCATCCATAATTTTGACTTTATCCAAAGATGACTAAATGTAAAAAACCCATATTTCTAGAACAAAAATGCAAGATAAATTATGAGTTCTAGAAATCTCACTGCCTTCATCATTCTGAGTCTTTCCATTTACCAAAATCTTCATCCATGTCTCTTAAAAGGTTATCCTGTTGTTTCAAAGAAGAAAGTTCATTTCAGGCTATTTATCCCTGTTTTTATCAGTCCATTTCCCTCTGAAAAACAACCTATTTTCTCTTTATCGATTCATCATTTCCTCCAAAAAAATCCTCCAAACCATCATAACTCCTTTATATGGTTCGAAAACCCTTTTAAACCATTAAACTCACTTTGTTTTGGTTAAAACACCCCTTTTCACCTATCGGAACTTCCAATTCGGCCTAAAAACCCATTTTTTGGGCCTAAAAAATAGTCTTTTTATAAATAAAAGTTTAAGCCCCCGAGGGCTTAGATATTTTCACCCATTTTCCTCCATATGTCTGAGTTCCCACAACCAGGTGCTAGCCCCATCACATCGGACATTTCCATCGCAGCGATGCCTTTTATATCGCATCGGAGATACCACATGGTTCATCGCTTAGCTTCCCCTTCTGCCGATGTGATTGGCCCTTCTGTCCCCCACCCCTGGTCATTCTCCCCTCCACATGACCATACCTCGGCCCAAGCCCTTAGCCCCCTCATCGCATCAGCATTCCCTTTCTTTCCTCCTTTCCCCTTTCCCCTTCGCTCCTGGTCCCTTTTCCTCCATAAAACCTTTTCCTCCCCCCATTTCTTACCTCCTTTTCTTTGTATTATTCCCCGTGCCCCTTATAAAACAAAAAGGCCCCTCTCCTTTGTATTTTTTATAAATAGAGCTTTTTTCGTTTTTAAATGGAAAACTATGGTTTTCCTAACCCAAAGGCCCTCCCACTACACGACAAAGAGGGGTGACGTTAGCTAGGACCTACATTCCGCCCATAGAGCCACCATCAAATCATGTGCTGCCACCGGGCTTCCACTTTCTCCATCGCCCAAGCACCTTTCCATTATCGCGCTCTCCCGTAGCCGTTGGATCCTTCCCCCGAGATCCAATGGCTCACAATCAATTTCGCGTGATTTTTCCATCTGGGTTTAAATGCCAAAATGAACATGAAATAGGTGCTATTGTGGAGGACGTGTGGCGTGAAACAATTGGATCACATTCGTTTCATAAAAAACCATTTACCGCCTGAATCCAATGCGAAAACCATTTGTAGTTTTGGTAAAACCACCTTTCCACATTTTCGCACCCAAAATTCATTTTGAATCCTATTTTTCGTGGATTTTCTCTTCTCTGCCATGAAATCTCCTCTTCCACTTGCATAGCCTGCTCTTCCGCCCTCCGCCAACCTTTGCACACAGTAAATTCCCATTCTGCAAGGTTTTATAACTTTTTAATTGTTTTTTGCAAGTTCTTTGGTGGTTTTAAAGGTAAAAACCCTCCCACAGTCCATAAAGGGATGGGCCAGAAGGTGATGACTTCCACAGTCCAAACACAGGCCAAGTAATAATAAAAAAAGGGGACCACCATGGTTTCATTTCATGGCTTGATTAGTACTTATAAGCATGGGTTATACAATCAAACCCTCAGCGCACTAGAAGAGACCCTGCACACAACAAAACAAAGGAAAAATCAGTAAAATAGGAAGAAAGGCCAAAGAAATAGAGATTAAAAGCTTAATCTGATGATTAAAATATAAATAAAAAACTTAAGATAAACTAAGAAAGCTTTGAAGTAGTTCCGAAAGGGGTTAAAGGCTAAAACAGTGGATTAAAGGGAAAGCCAGCGAATAGTCACAGTAAAAAGGGTCGAGGTAGAAGATTGAAGGATTAAAAGTTTAATCTTACAATTTTAATGATAAAACACAGTTTAAAGGTGAATACAATCAGCAAAAGGACAAATTGAAGACCGAAGAAGGCATGATCAGCCTCAAAAACACAAAATCAGAGTAAAAACAAAGTATCAAGGTATAAAGAGACAAACATAAGTGTTAAAAGTTTAAATTAGCAGATCAAAGCTAAAAGAGCCTTAAAACACAGTTTTATGATGAATCAAGGCAAAATAGGCTTAAAGATAGCCTCGAATACATCAAAGGGGCAATTATTCACTTGATAACTCAAAATTGACACCTTTCACTTACTTTGTGCCTCAAAAGACAAACTGGCAGTTATTACACAAAAAGATATTTTATAAATTGTCAAACAGTTATTGTAAAAAATAGAAAAGGCCTAAAATTCAATCTTTTCCGCTATTTTATCCTCAGGAAGTAAAGACAGATTTAATACACAGAGAAGTAGTTGAGAAACATTCCTACCTTATGCCTTGCATGGTTTTTAAGGATAGAAGTGCATTTACTATGTCATTAATAATATTTTGAACCCTAGATAGTTCCACCTCCTCATTTGCAGTATAAATATTGCATTGGAACTCATTGTAAGGGGGCATTTGATAACTCTTTGAAGTAATACATAGCTCTACTGAGATTGAAAATAATTTGATGTTTTGGAACCTGTGGATGTTTTGACCTGTTTGTGGATGGAGAAAGCTCTGTCATTGGATCCCAGAGCTTGGCTGTTAGTGAAGTATTCTAAACTGTTTAATTTTTTTCCTGTTTCCATTATGTTTTCATCATCTCTTGCTTGCAGTAGAGTAAAATTTTTAGGCTAAGAAATGTTTCCTAGAAGCACCTTAGGCCTATTTTCTCTTCACTATCTTTATTTTTTCATCTGCTGGAGGTTTTATTAAGTAGTTTGACTTCTTTTTCAACCCTTATGCTTGTTTATTTCCTAAATAGATCAATACAGTGGCCTCAAGAGCCCTACTACTTGCTGCCATTTGAAAATTGTTTTTGAAGTCTCCCTTTAAAGTACCATTGTCCAAAGTCTGCCAAACAGGTCTGTTTTGATCATACCCTTTGTACTTGCTCAAACAATTGTTTTTAAGGTCTTTATAGCTGTAATCACAGATGTTTAGGAGTTCCCTCTTCTATGAATGCAGTTATTTGTGAATCTTGAATGTTTTCTTATCCTTAGAAGTGAAATCTTTGATGAAATAGAGCATTCCTCAACTCTTAGATTTCATTTTGAAAGTTTGTCCTGAGATTATCATTTGCTGAAATATGATTTGTAGAATTCATGGTTAGCCCTGTCTATGGAAAATTTCTTCATGTTTAAATGATGCTTTCAGTCCCTTTGTTGAGAATTACATATAATTAAGGATTCTTAATTGCCCTTAGTTCTACTTTTCATTCTAAACTCTTAATGTTCATTTCATTTCACCTAAAAACTTTTTTGATCTAATAGCCAAGTTAGATTTTCCCTTTGATACCCATAATTCATCTACAAAATTGTTACAAACTTCCTCTAGACTCCATTTCCCAATGACTTATAGATTTTCCTTTCCTATCTATGCTTCCTAGATCATCATGTCCCATCAAAGAAACAAAAAAGATCATGCTTAATAACTAGCCTAAAATCAACCATTTACAAGAAAACAAGTCATATCTTTGCAAAACAATTGAGAGATCCCTCTCTGAGACTAGGAGGGCTAGATCCTAGGGCTCTAAAGACTGGTTTATAAGTTGCCTTGTCATTTAGTATGCCAATTTGCTAAATCACAGGATCCCAACACATTCAATATAACTAGAGATTTTGATATTGAGTTCATTGAACTCAATCCTTTGATCAATGATTGTGTTTGTTAACTGTTCACTGAGTTCTAGATGTGGAATTGTGTTTGACATTTGTACAACAAACATATTTTGTTGTTTTGAGAGTAAGGAACTTAATGTCGATGCTTCTTTTATTAATTCCTCTGCAGTAGGAATTCCTTCATATTTAGTAAGATCTTCTCTCAACTGTTCAATCAGTGAATTTTTGCTAGATAAGTCATTTTCATGACTTATATTAAGCATTTCTATCTCTTGCTGTACTCTGAGAAGTTGTTGTTCCACTTTATGATTTGAACTCTTTCTTTCTTCATCTAGATGTTGTTGTAGTTCCATGATTTAGACATCCTTTTCTTGGATCAAAATAGATACTTCTGTTGCCTTATCAATTGTCGCAGTGGTGTATGCACCAAAGAATTGAGATAGTCGAGTTAAATTTTCAATCGGATTTGATGGAGTATCTTTCCATACTACTTCCATAACTTCATTCCTCAGTGGTGTTTCAATTCTCCTTCTTTTCCTCTCTTTTCTCACTACAGCCTTATGAAGAGGGCTATAGAATACATCTAGTGGGGGAATATCAGTCACCTTGAGGATAATCTCATCAGTCGGATCTGTTGGAATGATTTCTGTTTCTTGGGAGATTATCTCAAGAGTTTCAATGATTTTCTTTGTTGAAACTATTTGTTGCTGAGGAGTCTAGAATTATGTATTCTTCTGCGATGATGATGCCTTTGGAGCATTTGTGAGTGTATTTCTGAATTAAGTACAATTTTTTTCTAATTCACTTTGATTTTTTGAATTTAATTGTTCTTCCCTAATTTCTTGAATAGCTTTAATCGTATGACTGGTAATCAAAACATTCCGTGGAATCCGTCCGAGTATTTTTTCTCTGAATTCATTGAATCTCCGTATTTATTCTGGATTCAAGTTCAATTTGACAAAATTTAGGATTTCTTCAAAAGTCTTGACAGACTGTAAAATATCTTCAAATTTGTCATCAGTGTGCACAATAGGTTTGAGTTTGAATGACAAAGTAAATTTGTTAGCAACCTTTTCTGGGTCAAACTGTCTAGAGGGTAAAATGGGGAGCTTTAAAAACTCAATCTTCTGACATTTTTTCAATGCGTGATTGAAATTGCTGAGTGTAAATGAACCACATGAGATTCTGTAATATCCCAAAATGGGAACTACTAGTAAGGCATGACTGGAAAACGCACTTTCCAGGAATGGATGCTACAGGATTTGAAACCAAGAACTGTATCCCTTAGATCAATGTATCTAAGACCGAAATCCAAGAGGTGGCTCAAAAGAAATCCCTCTAGGTGGGTTACACAGATCTCCCACACCTAGTTGTCTTGAAAACGTGCCTGATGAAGGGACTGCAGCAATGCATGAACATACAATGGAAAAACGACGTTATTTTTATTAGTTGTGAGACAAGAAGATGTAAATATCCTTCCCTTTGGTATTATAGAAGCAAATGTATACAATTATTTGAGGAATCAATCACTCAATCTAGGCAATGAGAGCCTCAATAGAACATGTATAAGAAATTGGAGAACACTGCTACTCAGAATTTACACAAGGCTATATCAGCGCAGTCTATTAGAGATACTGCAACATAATAAATGATAATAGAAGGATATGAAAATATATGGCTCAAGAAATGTGGGGGAGCAAGCTCTCAACCTCTGAAAACAATAATACAACAATCCTGAGAAGGATTGGCTGAAATATACAAAATGGCAAAAATGTCGGAGTAGAAGGGCTGAGTAGTAGCTGCAACTCTAGAACTGGATGGAGATGGTTGTAGATGATGCACAAGCTGAATATACCTCCTCCAATGGATCTTCCAAGTGAAAGGCTGATCCTAACACTGAAGATCTGACCCTCCAACAAATACTACAATCCTCGCTGCAGATGCTCAATTAAAATAACACAGTCATTGAGAGGGACTACGTTGTAGGTGATGAAAAATGGTTGGCATGATGCCAAAGATGATGGGAATCAGCTAAAATTTCTCCCTCACTAATCCTCCAAAGGAAAGGATACTCTCTCCTCTACAAAATAGCTCCGAAAGTGGTGTTGTAGAACCTCCATTGTAACACCCTCCAACACAATGTTTCCTGCCACAAGAATAAAGTTGTAGCTGAAGGAGGATGCTTGGCCTGAAGCCTGAATGTGGAGAAAATGAAGAGAAACTCCCTCAAGGGGCCTCTCTTGAAATGAGAAGGAATTCCTAAACAGGAATGCTTTGTGCTAAGCAGCACTGCAACTCTGTTGAACAACAGGAGAATGCACAAAGTCTAAACAGACAAAGAAATCAATAATCTTCAACATGAGAAACAATGGCTATCTTGCCCTCCTTTTAAACAAGTGAGATACCTCTCACCATGGGTCCCACTCATTAGGGTTTCCTTCACCAAATAAACCTCTTCCCATTCATACTGCGCTGTTTCTCTAAGTGTTCTCCACCTCCTATCCCAACACTGTTGACTTGGTCAAACTTGACCTTGTCCACCTATAAATGATCCTATTCACACATGGGGGTGTGAAATCCAGCTCCAATGATGATACCATTTCATACTATGAGGGATTTTATTTATATTTTTATTATGCATGGGCCTCCTTACCCATTTATTCTCCTCCTAAGTGAAATCAGCAAAAAATAATATTCCAATTTGCTGCATGCAAATTTTGGAATATTACAGTCCTCCCTCCCAAATGTTGCTTGTCCTCAAGAAAATGCAAGGATATAACTGACAAGTTGCCTCCCAAGGCATGGAGACTGAAAATTATTGGGAAAACATCTTCCACAAGTGGATCCTCCATCCCAAGCAATCATCCATACAAAATGAGTCACCTCCCAACATGGAAACTCCTGCAAATCTTCCTCCACCTTTGGCTCATAAAAGTAGGTGGGCTAAAAATCTGATCATGGTAGACATAGGATCCTACCCCAAAATTTTATCCTCTCCACTTATGATAAGTGTGGAGCTCCCAAGTGGCAAGATGAAGACTAGATCCCAAAGATCTATCCTCAAAACACTGTGAATCAAGCTGGCCCAAATCAATCCATATGTGATGGATAGAAAATCATAACCATATGGCATCCCATCAATCACATGGCCCACCTCAACAAAAGGAAATAAGTGTTTGGCTGTGGTGGCCATATCTCCTCTCATGCTCCCATTAGAACATGCAATACAAAAAGTGCGGTAATCCTCTTCCCCAAGGGACACATCCAACTCCTGTGTCTCTCTCCCAATCATGCTTCCAATACAAATCAGATCCATATCAACAAATTAAATCATGATCAGCAACAAAATGAGGAAAATTCTGAAGGTTTCATGTGGTGCAAGAAGGTACCAACAATTTTCCCAATAGTGACAGCGCAGTTTTACAAATTGTTGCTTCATAAAATTACATGGCAAGTTGTTTTTTATTACATGGATAATTATGTATGTCATGACATATACTGATAAATAGGTAATGGATGAGTACATAAACTGATCATAGATGAAATAAAACACTTGCCCAAGGCCATACAAGAGATGGTTGTCTGCATCATACAATTTGGCCCAATGTTGACCATGGAGCTCAATGAAAAGCTTGCCCTCTTGTGGAGCAATGCACTGAATATGAATGGTAAGAGTATCCAAATGTTGTGTTAGATAATACATGGATGCAAAAACAATATTCTTACCATGTGTTGAGAGTAAGATGATGCATATGTATATGAATGACTCCTCCATAGTGGTATGACACACTCCCATGAAGAGGAATGAACCATATGCTGCATGAAGATCACCCTCCTTATACTTGGAAATCCAAGCCAAGAAGATCATAGCAAGTAACACCGTACCAATGTAATAGATGTTTCCATCCACTACTCCATCATTCTCACCTCCCCTTTGTCCACCAGTGCATCAAGTGTGAAGTGATCCTAGGGATACTCCATCAATAAACCCAAGCTCTCCAGTGACAGCATTGTTGGCCTATGCAAATAAGCTCTTGCAAACTCATAGCTCCATTCTTTGACATGCTCCTTGTCAAAGACATCTCCCATAATTCTGCTATACATAAGAAGTTCCTCCCAAGGTGGAAGTACCTGTTGATCATCTAAATCCAAGGAGATAATTTCATCTCCTCCTCCTGCAACATCATGCAAAGTGTGAGAGAAAATCTACTCTTGCTCTCCCAAGAACAAGCACAACAACAAAAGATTTTTCTGCCTCGGCATACTTCCATAATACAAGTCATGTGATGAAAACATAATGAATGATATGAATATCATATCAACACCATGCATCCATACTCTTTGTTGCTCAAAGATGCAAGTATCCTGCCACATACCCTTAGAAAGAGGATGATGACCAAACTCTTTCAAAAGTAACCAGTGCAGCCAAGCCTCCTGCTGCCTAGTATCATAAATTTTCAAGTAGCTCACTAGCTTCTTGCTCTCCATCCACATCCACTCACCCAATTGTGAATGTCTCCTACCATCCTTCATCTTGGCACCCCTCCTATGAGAGCTACCAACCTCCCAAATCAAATTCCTGTCTTTTCACTTCATGGGATTTTGAAATGCAATCTTCTAAAGGATCAATTTGATCCCATAAAGACCCAAATATGTGGTAGGAAAAAACCTCCCATCATGATGAGTATGGCTCAAGGAATGTCCAACACAAGTATGAGAGATGTTATCCATCCTAAGATGTCCTCCATCATCTATCTTCTCCTCCTTGAATCCATGAAAATCCAAGTGTGATAAAGGAAGAAAAACCTTGCACTCCATGATGTGTTGAAGTGCACCTCTAATGAAATCTCTCCATGAGATCACCCTCTCAACAATAGTCCTCCAAAACCAATGAGGTCTTGGATTTGCGGAAAGTATAAGTTTCTCTTTGAGCTGAGAGGAGCTCATTGAGAAAGGGTCTCTCACTTCAAGATGTCTACTATCTTTCATCTCTCCCTTCAAGTCTTCAAACCCCAACCTGAAGTGTGATATGCAATCCAACAATGGCTCATAAGGATGATGGTTATTTCCTGCTTGAATGTTTCCATGTTGCACAACTCAGTGCAATCTTGCTACTCTAGTTTAGCAGTGTATGATGATTCTTGGCCATTTAAATATGAATCCCCACAATCCTCAAAAATATTTGTTGAAATAGAAAGTGGAACTTCATTCATACCTTGATGGAACTTGGGATCTCCTTTTATGGTTGCAATAGTTCTTTCCTCCAATGAAATGGTTGCCCCATTTGCAGATGTAGAAGGCTGCTCTTCCAAGGCTGTGACAGCACTGGTACATTCCTCCTCCCATGGTGGTGTGGGCCTTCTCTCCTCTGATATTTCTCCATCAAAGGTTATAATCAATCGTTGAGTTAAATTTGCAAAAGTATTCACCCTTGCATGGCTCAAGTGTCTAAACCACCAAACATTGGCTTCACCCTCCAAGTGCAGTGCTGCAACTTCTACTGCCTCCCCCTCTACCACTGGATGTAGTAGGAAGCATGCCTCAAGATTCCTTGCCCAAGCTCTTGTTGTAGAAGATTCATCATATGTAGGCAATAGAAACCTATTACCTTTGATTTCTCTCTAGTTGCAAGATCTCCTCTCTTCCTTCAACTGAATGAACTGTGGAAGAGATAGAGTCTCCTTAAAGGCTCTAGGTTGAGATTTGTACTCAACAAGGTACCTAATTAGAATCAGATGATCCAAGTATCTTCCATGCTCATTGTCTTTTTCTTGATGAGAATAGGAAGTGCATAGTCCTTCTGTTTCTTCCATTTTCTTGACCTCCTTGGAGAGGTCCCTTCTGGATCTGAAAACTGATGAGAGCAAGCTCATATTATTCATCATCTTGATCTCTTCTTCTTCTTCTTATGGCTGAAACTCACAGGCTGAGCCAAATATCATGCTTTGATACCACTGTAATATCCCAAAATGGGATCTTCTAGCAAGGCATGACTGGAAAACACATTTTCCAGGAATGAATGCTACAGGATTTGAAACCAAGATCTAGATCCCTTAGATCAATATATCTAAGACCGAAATCCAAGAGGTGGCTCAAAAGAAATCCCTCTAGGTGGGTTAAACAGATCTCCCACACCTAGTTGTCTTGAAAAAGTGCCCGATGAAGGGACTGCAGCAATGTATGAACATACAATGGAACAACATCGTTATTTTTATTAGCTATGATACAAGAAGATGTAAATAGCCTTCCCTTTGGTATTATAGTAGCAAATTTATACAATGCTTTGAGGAATCTATTAGCCCCCTTATAAATTTTTGACAAAGCAAAGTAGGGGGCTAAATTGTTTTTGAGCCTTCAAGGAATGCATCTCCCCGGAAGACACATCATCCTTGAAGTCTCTTGTGCCTTTGCCTTTGATAAATTTCCCTCTGCTGACTCCCTTTATAAGGTCTCATTGATTACATAAATTCTGCTCCAAAAGGCCTACATTAACCTTTATATCCCTGCAGAATGTCCCTTTTCACCTCTTCTTCATTTGTCAAAACCCCTATTCTTTACCCCAAAATCACCCCCCTAATCCTTCTAAACCTCTCCAAAAGTTCCCCCTTTATGGTCCCCTTAATCTCCCCCAAATCCCCTTGAAAACCCACCTTTACCCTTTGTCTAGCCAAATTCTCACCTTTGTTCCCTATCGCTACCCTCCTTTGGCTTTAACTACACCAAAATGGGTTAAAACCCCACTATTAAAATTATAATAGGGCTAGCACCTTTCGGCCAGCCCCTCAGCTTTTCTTCCACCTTGTGACCTGGGTGCCGAAACCAGATGCTAACCAAAAAAATGCTTATCTCAATTGGTATCAGAGGCAATATCAACCGTCGATCGGCGTGGATCGGACGGTCCATGTTAACTCTGCAGCGCTCGTGGTCTACCCTGTTCATCACCCCAATCGCGCCATCGCCTTCTATTTACCCGCAGATCCAACGGTCCGCAATACATCCGTCCCGGTGGTCCCCGCTGCAAACACTGTTCACAAACCCGGTGGTATCTATTGCAGCGCCTTTGGGCGGTAGGCGGTATTTTCCCATTGCCCAGCGATTCCACTCAACATTCGACACGTGGCTCCGACACTATTTCAAAACCACTACCCCATTGCGCATTAACGTTCGTCCGCGGATGCGTAGCGATATCATTGTGAGCCATCTGATCTGAGGCGACCCATCCAACGGTCATCGCTCAATGAAGCTGCGCAAGGTTTAACCCAAGGAAACCGTACCCCTGGCCCACTGTCCATTGCCCTCTGATGCATTTTTCCCCGTTGATCTCCACCGAGATCGGACAGTCTAGATTCAACCACACGCCTGCCATTGACCCGGGCTTGCCACATCATTTGTTCACATATCTTCATCGTTTTTCTTGCCCGTACCCTTTATAATCTGTTGGGGTTCCTATGTTTTGGCAGATTTGGCAATACCAAAAGATAAGACAACATCAAACCACTTTGGGGCCCTAGGATCTAGCCCTCCTAGACCCGGAGAGGGATCTCTCCAATAAGACAAAGAATGGTATATCTTTGAAGCTCAAGACGAGATATTAGGCTAGTTATGAGGCACGAAGTGGGGTTTTAAACGATTTGGTTGGTTGGTTGCTGGGTTGGTCATGAGACCATGAACTAAGAAAGTAATGGGAGAAAAGGAACAAAACAGCAGGATGTTTCAGCAAAGAGGATAGGTCAGGACAGTGCCATCCATTGGGCTATGGAGTCATGAAAGGAAATTACTTGCATCCACTAGCCAAGGCTTCCAAAGGGAAAGTCATCTAATACTAAAGGATCTTCAGATTAGATGGTGGGATGGAACATTAAGGAAGGAAAATGAGAGAAGGAGAGAAACCCAATTTTCTGTCTATAGATCAGGTCAAAGGTCATTTAACTCCAGACCTACTTGGACATACTCAAAGGCAGCTCTCAAAGAGGGACAAAGGGGCAGCTTGTAGATCAAACCAGAGGTCATTTAACTCCAGGTCTGCTTTAGCAACTCCATCGGAAAAACAGAGATAAGTTTAACAAGAGATCTTGGAAAGGCCAGCTGGTCGCGCAAGTATCCTAGTGGACAGGGCTAGCTCTAATCCCCAGTGTTCCCAAACCTTCCATCTTACACCCAACAAGAACATCTAAGAACTGATTCATTTAATTCATACATCAGAGAGTAGGCAATATCATCCACTACACTGGTTAAATCAACTGAAGGCAATTCTTAGATAGCACATAAAGCAGAAAACATTAAAGGTAGGGAGAACAGGAAACATAGGGCACCTAACAAGGGTGAATCCTATGTTATACTTTTGTTGCCTACCAGAAGAACATGAAACAGTATGAAAATTAAATAAACAGAGTTAGGAAAAACATCACCAATAGTAATAGACCAGGATCCTGTGAAATGTGCTTTGATTAATTGATGCAAAACCAATCATGTATAATAAGCCCAATGGCTACTACAATCCAAACTTTCTCCTCCCAGCCTATTACATAAAAAATACTCTGTAACTCCCTCCCAAGACTGTTCTAACAGTCGAACTGAATCCCACTAACAGCAACAGCCCAAAAACTGAACAACAACAACCTTTACAATTCGTTCTTGGGAATTCTTATAGGAGAGTGAGAATAACAGGGGTAGATACAAATTAAATGAATTTAATTAAGACAGAATGGTGGAGGAGTTCCTGCCCATGCTGCTTAATGGCTCTGCAGCTCCGTATGTACTCTGTAGGCTATTTGGCAGCCTCTGTCAAGTCGAAATTGACCTCTGATATGTTCCTTGTAATCCTCTAGGCTTTCTGGAGCTCTGCGCTGCCTTTTGGATCTGGTTAACTGGTTTAAAGTCTACGGGCTTCTCCATACCTCCATTACTACTGCTCAGACAGTCTTTAATGAAGCTCTGTCAGTGCAATTAACTGCTTATGGGTTCGAGGCAGCATGGAAACTGTTGTAGGCAGGTGTACCTCTGGAGAAAACACATTCTGCTGTTAGGTAGCATAGTTATGACTTGCTGGTGCACTCATTAGTCTTCAAGCTAAACCTTAATCCTTTGAACACGGGATTAGCACTTTAAATCTCCAATTACTGGCTCAAATCCCTTAAATCCATCTCTGCTGTCTCGTTTGGCCATTGAATGGCCTCTCTGTGTTATCCGCTTAATAAAATACACTGTTATAAACCCGGGCGGTGGTGGCGGAGAAATGCCGTGGAGGCTCGGAGAAATGGTGGCGGAGCAGTGGAGAAACAGTTAGACATAATGAAAAGTGGCAGAGGAATGACAGCATAGTGTAAAGCCCAAAGATTATCATTTGGGTGAATTACACTGGAAAACGAAAAAACAATGAACGGAGCCGTGGATGTGGGACCTGGTCACGATGGAGGGCGATTCATTTTGAACCGTTAGATCAAGGGGAGGATGGACGGTCGGGATGAAATTGGGCAATCGGAGGGGGACAGAGGTGACATACATTGAAACTTTCGATTGCGATTAGCGGGGACAAGCGATAGCCGTTGGATCGTTGATCGGACGGACGGATGGGATTAAATCGGGAGACGAAAGAATCGGGAATCGGAGGGGAGGACTTGAGATTGGGTCCATCGGAGGAATGGAGCGATTAGTGTGATAACCGCCGGATCTACATCGGATGGATGGCTGAGATTGGATCAGCGAGTCACAATCGGGGCGGAACAAAATGTGACACAGTGAAACTTGCGATTGCGATTGAGCATGGAGAGCGATAGTCGTTGGATCAACGAGCGGAATGGACAGCTGCGATGCAATCGAGGGATTGCAATCGGGGCGGCACCACTGGGACTTGTGATTGAGATCAGATGGGGGTTGCGATTAGCGCTCCACCGTCGGATCTGAACAGCAGATCGACGGTGTATAACATATCACGGGACTTAACGATAAACCAATCGCATCAGAACTTTTTGGATATTACAAAGGATTTGGACTTCCGCTGATCTTCCGATCGCGATTAGCGCTCAAGACTTAAGCACTTGGTCTTGGGCCATGGTTATATGGGGAAGTGGTTAGAAGGGGTCGGTGGGAAAGGGCTTAGGCCTATTACAAGGTCGGAAAGTGGGTTTTAGCCCATTTAAATGGAATTTGAAGGCCAAGGAAGGGAACAATAGAGAGGGAAAGGGGAAAATGGCTAAACAAAGGGTAAGGGTAGAATTTTTAAGGGGATTTTGGGAGGATTGAGAGGGTAAAGGGAAATAGAAGGGGAGACAAGGGGGAATAAAAAGGGGCTAAGTGAGGGTGGAATAAGGGGAAAAAGGAGACCTTTGGGTATTTCTTCTCGAACAGAGAGGCTTTATAAAGGAAATTAGCAGAGGAATTTCACCAAAGGACAAAAGGCACAAGGAGGCTTCAAGGATGATGTGTTTTCAGAGGAAATGAATTCCTTGAAGACTCAAGAACATTTTATCCCCCTATTTGTCTGTCAAAAATTTACAGGGGGGCTAACATAATCCATTCAAAGATTAAATTTTAATGTTTTTTACATTAAACGTCTACCTCGACACCTTCCACTGTTTTTCGCCAACCTTCACCAGAGAATTTCTCCGCAGTCCCACTATCATCCTCACAGTCTTCCACATCATCCCACCCCCGTACATGTTTTTCGTAACAGGTTTTCGTGTTTTGCAGGGTTACCAATAGTAAATGTCTGCCATGATTCAGGGTTTCTGTCAAAGTGACAAAAAACACAGGGAAGAGTGTGCACAGAGATCGTATCATGGATAAAAGCTCGGGATAGTGCTCTAACATGACTTCCATTAAAAGAACAGGGTTTGACCTTGTAAAACTGTCCCGGAGCCATTAAAGCACAGATTCTGTAGACAGAGATTTAAATTAAGCAGCAGAGAGCTTAAGGCATGCAAATGAAGATATTTAAGCCTTATGTTCAGGGTTTTAAAGGTAAAGCATCAGATTGAAGACCCATGGATCACGCAGAAGGTACAGCACAAAGAAATTAGTGTATCAGGGTTTCTACATCAGCAGAATGTTTTTCCCTAAGAAAGGACGAAGCACCCATGCGTTCTTTATTCTATGTCGTGTCCTAGAAGATTTGCTACCCTGAAAACAGTCTAGATACTATCAGAAGCATTTGTTTCATAGTATGGAGACCCTAGCATCATTGTTTGACCTTTTTTTAAGTCACCAGAAGTATCACAGAGTCTTGCAGGCTAGTGTACATCAGGGTCAATATCATAGTAATTGGAAGCCTGAAGAAGATCATTCGTTCACCCAAAAGAGTGCCAGAGATAAATGCACAGAATTTATACAGAGTGGACTTCGGCCTTCTACCTTTTCTAAGTGTTAATGCTGCATTTAGTTTTTCACCTACCTCCTCTGCTCCACTGGAGCTATAAATTCATGAAGAAACTCATTGTAAAGGTTGTTGATCAGTTATCAGAAGAATTGAAAGTAGTTTCTTTTGAGACACAGTCTCTGTGTAAAGTTGTAAGATAGGCTAAGGAATATGATTTCAGACTGAGTATTCAGCTATTGGCATTGTTGTACTTGACTGGTATTGCTATTCAATATGACAAGCACATTTCTTTGGATCCTGATCTAAAGCAGCGGTGATGTTTTCCTATCTCTGTGTTTTAATTCATTTCATTTCGTTTCTACTGGCTTGCATCAGAATATTGGCATAGGATTTACCCTTTTTAGGTACCCTATGTTTCTGCTCTCCTTGCCATTAATGTTTTTCTTCTGAATGTGTTATCTAAGAATTGATTTGAGTTGATTTAACCAGTGTAGTGTATGTTATTTCCTTCTCTCCGATGTATGAATTAAATGAATTCTGTTCTTAGATGTTTCTTGTTAATAATTTAGTTTGGAAGATTTGGGAACACTGGGGATTAGAGTTAGCCCTGTCCACTAGGATCCTTGTGTGACTAGATGGTCTTTAACTATGTGTTCTAAACCTTTACTGTCTCTCCTCTCCTACCATTCCATATCACACTGTCATCTTTAAGATCCACTGTTTTAGATGACTAGCCCAATTGAAAGCTTGCACATTGGATAGTAAGAAAATCCTTTCTTGACTCCATTGCCCAATGGTTTTGACTGCTCCCTGGAATAATTCACCTCTGCCTTTTTCCTCTTTGCTCATCCTTGTCTCACATTGAACCCTTCTTTCCTGATAACCAGCAACCAAACAAACAATCAAACAAACAAATCTTGTGCCTATAACTAGCCTAACACCTTAAACTTTGAGCTTCAAAGGCATAAAACCTTTGCTCACATAGAGAGATCCCTCTCTGGACCTAGGAGGTCTATATCCTGAGGTCTGAAAGTGGTTTGATGTTGTCTCATCTTTTGGTCTTGCCAATCTGGCCAAAACATGGGAACCCCAACATAATGGCGACTCTACTGGGGAAAATCTGAGTACCATCCATCTTACTACATCATAGGAACCTCAAAAACCTACAATCTCTGGTTAGGTTGGCAGTTAAACATTCCTATTCACAGATCAACCTCTACACAATTTTTGTGTTTTCTTCCATACTCTTAGACAGAGTCTGGAAAGGGCCAGGTAGCCTCTAGATCTCACACTCTTTCAGAGGTGACATATCTGGTAAATGCTTTCCCAGTCAATCTCTGGTTATAGTTTGCTGTGTTTGGAAGATATCCTTGAAAGGGGACATCTCATAAGCACTGTGGTGGACAGTGTACCCTCCAAAAACATCCTAAACCTTTCCACCTGGAGACTCCATATTCCCTAAACTTTTTAAAGACTCCACTGGTGATCAGTAGGCCTGCTGATTATCTTGGTTCACATTAGAATCCACTGGGAGACCAGCCTCCATAACAACATCAATCACAGTAGAAGTAACAAGTAGGGTTAAGCTGCTTGGTTGGAAGATAGCATTCTGGCTTCAAGAACCATTCACACAAGAGCTTATCCTAACCCAAACCCACTGGAAATAGTTGACAACCCTGAGATCATCCTCAAGGGAGCTCCTACACCTAAAATACCAACTATTTCCAGCCACATCCATAGAGCTAACTCTGCACCAAAAGATATTACAACTCTATCACACTTTCACCTTGACCTATACCTAACTAATAGATTACCTAGAACTAGGTCATTCAGTGTCCTAGACTAGCCAGACCTTGAGCTCCCTGGTTCACCACCTCAAAGTGGTAAGCACCTTGGGATTAGACAGACCCCTCCATCTACACCTCCTGATATACACTTCATTCGAAACTTGGGGCTCAGTCACCCTAAATCTGCTCATCAGTCTTCTGCTGGTCATAATATCCTTGTCATCCACATACCAACTGCCCAGGTCAACCCTTTACCTCATCAAAACATCATCATGGCAGCCTGGTATGCACCTCTGGTTTTACCTCAGCCTCTAGTACCCTTACCCAATGATTATCAATCAAAGATCCCACACTTCACTGCAAAAGAGTATACCACAGCACAATATCATGTAGATAAGATGGAAGATTCTTTTGACTACATGGAAATTGATGATGATACAGTCAAAATGAAAATATTTGCCCAAATCGTAGGAGGTGATGTGAAGAAATGGTATAAAATCTTACCTCCGGGTAGCATTAATGACCTCCCTTCCTTATATCAGACTTTTATCAATAAATGGGAAGTTAAGGCTAACCCTTGCCAACTCCTAGCAGAATATATGAGCCTTAAGAGAAACACAGGAAAGAGTGTCCATGATTACACAACGATATTTAACAGCATTTACAATGCTCTTCCTCCACACATGAAACCTCCCCAAGGTATGGCCCTAGTGAAATACCCCGAATGCTTTGATGCTGACATGGCCTATCAGCTTAGGGATAAAGAGTACAACACATTGGAAGACATGCAGAAGGGAGCAGTGAATATAGAAGCCAACTTGATTGAGAAAAGGGCAAGACTGAGAGCTGAGAAGAGGGTAACATATAGAGATGACAATGTAGCTTCCACATCTGACCCCAATTATTACTGTCTATCTAAAAACGTGGAAGAGCTACAACAAATGGTAAAAAAAATGGTTGTCACATTTACTAACCAAAACAGAAATCAAAACCATAACCAGAACTAGAACTTTAGAAGAAACAATGCCACTCCCAATAGACAAAGAGAATCAAATCTGCAAGTTATTCCCCCATTCCAAGAGAATTTTCTTGATGAAGATGAGGGAATCATAGAAGAGTCTGAGGGAAACACAATTAATATTTGAAATAGAGGATTCAATCCATAACTGTTACTTAGAAGAATATGAGCCCTCACCCTCATATTAGGGTGAGGAATGGTTAGAATCTGAAGATTACAGGTTAGGGTTTGAAAATTCCATGATGCAGGTTAGAGAACAATATGAACTTAGAAGCAAAAAGAGCTTAGAAACTACCAAATCAAAAGCTTCTGAGGTCACCATCAAGAAGAGACCTGAGAAAACTTCTAAAGTAACTGCTGAAAGCAACAAATCAGCAGCTGAGAGTTCTGGAAAGAACAAAGAAAAAGACAACCAAAACAATGATACACAAGGTAAACCAACTAGCAGCACTAGCACTGCAGTTAGTGCTCCTGATAAAACTATCACAAACACTGTACATAATGAGAATCAACACACTCATTTAGCCACTAAGGTAGTGGCTAACAAAACAGAGTTGAACATTCCAAAGAGTCAGCCCACTTTCAATTTGGAGAGTGATATTGTAAAAAATAAAATCTCTGTCCCACTCTCTGAGCTGGCCACTCATGATGCATATAAAGGCCAAATTTTGAAAGCATTAAATTTAGGTGAGAACAATGACAATGTAAATCTGAGTGATGATCAACCTGCCCTTCTGTTTGGTCCAAAGATAGAAGGAAAGTTTCAGGAAGGGGTAGTGCCCCCTTTTTATATCAGTCTTAATGTCCATGATAAGATTCTCCACAATGCAATGCATGATTCTGGGGCATCACACAACCTGATGCCTAAAGTAGTGATGGAAAGATTAGGCCTAGAGATAACTCGTCCCTATAAAGACCTATATTCATTTGACTCTAGTATATTAAAGTGTCTTGGCCTGATCAAAGATTTATGTGTGAGCCTTACTCAGATTCCTGCCAAGTGTATGGTCATGGATGTTGTTGCGGCAGATGTGCCACCCAAGTATGGCATGTTATTATCGAGATCATGGGGAGCCAAGCTGCAAGGAACAATGCAGATGGATGGGGCTTATGCCACAATCCCAATCTTTGGCCAACTTAGAACACTGTACAAGGAAGCACAAATGAAATTCCTGGTTAGTAGCCCTGAAAAGCCTGAAAATTCTCCTCTATACTTTGTACATATAGACCTGGATTCCTTTATCTTCTGCAATGATGAATCTTTGGGGGAACCAGAATCTGAAAACGTAGATACAAACAAAGGTACACATGATGAAATAGAGCCAATGGACTTTAACATAATGGCTACCCTAGACTCAGAAGAGGAAGACGTACAAAACTTTGAACAGTGCACTAAAGCAACAACGCAAAGTGAACTAGAAACAAAACACAATCAACCAACTAGTCACCTCTCTGCTTTCCACACCCATAACAAAAAACAAAATGACCCACAGCCTAGCACAGCTCCTATAATGCTACATGATGGCGAACCCAGCTATAGGGAAGGAAGCGAAGATAAAACGGAAAATGAACCCTTGTGGGAAATGAATTTCGACGGGTCATGCACCAGGAGAACTGCTGGGGCAGGAGTGTGGATACATAACACAGAAAGCGGTTACGCAGAGAGCCATGCATGCAACCTGCACTTCAAGTGTACGAACAATATTGCAGAATATGAGGCACTGATCCTAGGCTTAACCCTGTTGAAAAAATTAGGAGCCCATAGGATAACCGTGCGTGGAGACTCTGAGCTGATTATTAAACAAGTGAATGGTGAATATACAACGAAACATCCTAGACTGCGAGCCTAAAGAAACGACACTATGGATTTACTGAAAACGTTTGTTGAATATGAATTAGTGTTTGTTCCTAGGAGTCAAAATGTCATTGCAAATGGATTAGCTTGCCTAGCTAGTTCCTACCCTAAGGCTCCTAGTGACCAATAGATCATCATTCAGACCAAATTTAGACCTGCAATGCCGGACAATGAAAAATATTGCCAGGTTTTTGAAGGTGATAAACAAATTGAAGATTTTTTGATGGGCAAAAACGAGTTTGAGTTTTCCGATTCAGACTCTACGTCTAGTGATAGCCGCTGAAGTGAGGAACCCTCAGACGAGGAAGAAACTACACCCCACAACGTAGAAATAAACGCTTTAAATGAAAAAACTGGAAATTCAACCACGAAGTGTGAAAACGCAGACAGTGAAGAAGTAGAGGTGTTGCAGGCCAAAGATAAGAACATACCTCGAGGTCTGGTGCCGTTAGAAGACCTTTTTGACTTCGATGATGTGGCAAAAAAGCCCACCATTGAGCACACAGACTCTGACGTTGAAGAATGCAACATAGGCACAAAAGATAATCCCAAAATAATTGAATTGTCTAAGTCTCTTCCTGCGAACATGAAAAAGAAATACATTAACCTTTTTAAGGAATTTATTGACGTTTTTGCGTGGAGTTATCAAGACTTAAAATATTATGACACGAACATTATACATCACAAAATACCTTTAAAAGAAAATCAGAAACCCTTCAGGCAGAAACTTCATAGGATAAACCCAAAAAAATTGCCTGCAGTTGAAAAAGATATTAAAAAGATGTATGAGGTAGGAATAATAGTTCCCGTAAGGTTCTCTGAGTGGGTTTCGAATTTAGTGGTTGTGAGAAAGAAAACTGGGGAGATTAGATTATGTATTGACTTCAGAAATCTTAATAGAGCCTCACTCAAGGACAACTACCCTTTTCCAAAAATGGAACACATTCTACAGTAGGTAGTAGGCTCAAAAAGGATTTCTTTGTTGGATGGTTTTTCAGGTTACAACCAAGTCTTAGTAATCCCAGAAGACCAACTCAAAACAGCCTTTACCACTCCATGGGGTACCTTTATGTATGTGAAGATGCCTATTGGATTGATGAACGCTGGTGCAACCTTCCAAAGAGCAATGGATATAGCTTTTTCAGATGAGATAGGGAACTTCATTGTTATTTACTTGGATGACATAACAGTCTATTCCAAGACCGAAGAAGAACATCTAAAACATCTGAGGAAAGTGTTTGAAAAGTGTAGAAGGATTGGTCTGTAACTAAATCCCAAAAAGACTGTATTTAGGCTGCAAGAAGGAAAGCTTCTTGGCCACATTATATCTGAAAAGGGAATTAAGATAGACCCACAAAGACATGAGGGAATACTACAGATCACACACCCAAGAAACATCAAGGAATTACAGTCCTTCATTGGGAAGATTGACTTCCTTAGGAGGTTTATTCCCAATATAGCTGAACACCTTAGGAACATGACTAACATGCTGAAGAAAGGTGTAGGATTTAAATGGACCGTTGAAGCTAAGAAATCTTTTGAATCAATAAAACTTTCACTCACCCAAGCTCCTATTCTAATCAGCCCAGATTTCTCAAAGGATTTCCTGATTTTTTCATTTGCCTCCAAGCATACAATAGCTGCAGTTCTGCTGCAGAAAAACACAGAGGGAATGGAACAACCAATTGCCTTTTTCAGCAAAGTAATAAGGGTTGCACCCTTGAAATACAACATAATGAAGCTGACAGGTCAATGCTTCACTCATGCTCTTTGAAGATTCTCGTGGTGTACATATTTACTCTTACAACTATACTTTAGAACAACATCATAGTCAAAGATATCATTCCACTCCGGGGAGGAAGAGGGAAAACATGATTACTGATCAATAATCTTGAGATAAACACTATAAACACCACGAAACTGAAAGCACAGTTGGCCGGGGCTTAGCTCTCGACGTCGAATCAAACTTGCGTTCTAGAGCGATTAACATGGTACCTTGATGAGAAAATGGGAATTGCCTCGATCCTAATCGTTGAGGAAAAGTCTATTTTCCTGTACTTCCCGAGACTTCCAGATGGCATGCATCCCACACCCCACTTGAACTGTCAAAGACTAAGGCCATATTCATAAAACTAAAATCCATAAACTACTGCATTTTGAATAAAAACTTATACTAGAAAAACCCAAATGGCCTATTGCTTAAATGTTTTCCTGAAAACGAGGTAGAGAGGATTAAACAAGAATTCCATGCAGGAGAGTGTGGAGGCCACCTGAGCTGGAAAGCCACTGCAAACAAAATACTCAGAGCTGGCTACTATTGGCCTACACTCTTCAAATATGTCCATAAAATGATCATTGCCTACCACAAATGCTAGATTTTGAAGGCAAAAGAAAGATCCTTCCCTTACCTCTACAACCCATCATTGTTGAAGGTCCCTTTTTGCAATGGGGCCTAGATTTCATAGGTGAAATTCACCCTGCTTCTTCTGCACAATACAAATGGATCCTAACAGCCACAAACTATTTCACTAAGTGGATAGAGGCCATACCTACTAGGAATGCCAAAATTCAGTCATCATTAGTTTCCTAGAAGGTCATATCCTCTCTCGGTTTGGCTGCCCAACGAAAATAATCACTGATAATGCTACTACTTTCGGATCCAAGAAAATGGTTGATTTTTGTCACAGGTATCAAATAGCACTCAGTCATTCAAGTGCCTATTACCCTCAAGGTAATGGATTAGCTGAATCATCAAACAAGAGCCTGGTGACCATCATCAAGAAGCTGTTGGAAGAGAAAAAAAAGTCATGGCATAACAAGTTAGTACATGCTTTGTGGGCTGACAGGCTTACAACAAAGAAATCTATTGGCATGTCACCTTATCAGCTTGTCTATGGAATAGAAGCAGTGTTTCCTACCGGCCTTGGGGTACCAGTGATCAAGCTGGTCCAGGAGATTCAAACAGAATAAGACAGTATGGTGAGGAGAATAAACCAGAAAATTCATCTCCAACAAACAAGGGAAGAGGTTTACAACAGAGCAGTGAAGGTTCAGGAAAACATAAAGAAGTTGTTTGACAAGAGAACGAAAGTTGCTGATTTCAAAATTGGGGATCAATTTCTGAAGTGGGACTCGAGGAGAGAGGATAGAGGAAAACATAGAAAGTTTGACAGTTTGTGGCAAGGTCCATACATCATTCAGGCCATTGTGGGTCCAAATTCATTTTTCCTACAAGAATTAGATGGTACAGAGCTGTTTGGGGGTCCTGTCAATGGTAGGATGCTCAGACACTACTTCTGCTAATTTACAATTTCCAGTTTCCATTACCATTATACATACCATTGTAGTTTTTTATTTTCAAGAAAAAAAGAGAAAATGTTTCAAAAAAAAAAAACAGAGGAAAAAGAGAGGTTCAAACATTCTTAAAACATGAACCTCTGATGTGCAAAAGATTGGCTCTAATAAGCTCAAAACCTGAGCCAAAGAAATTAAAACAGTTGGTCCTAACATGCCCAAAATCTGGACCAGCAAAGAAGAAAGAAGAATCAGCTCAAACATGCCCAAAACCAAAGATGAAATGAAGAAAATAAGTGACTCTAACATGCTCAAAACTTGAGTCACAAAAAGAAAGAAGGATGCTTCAAGATTTCAGATTTCAAGCCTTCAAAGTTTTGTTTTCAGTTTTCTGCAAGTTCTATCCATGTGCAACTGTATTTATGCCTTGGATCCACAGCAAACTAGACTGTCTAATCCTGGTTTGATTGTTTTTAAATTTCTGTTGTAGAATGTAGAGAAGAAATCTGCTGGACAGTTTAATCCCAACAGATATTAGATTAGGTAGAGAGACATGTGAGACCAATAGTTTAATCTGGTCTCATGGAGTAATAAGGGTAGAAATAGAATAGGTTTATTTTCTTGTTTGTAAAAAATAAAAAGATGTAAAGGGTTTGGTAGCTCAAATGCACCCTAGAAGAAGAAAAAATGCTAGGATTGTAGTGTGGGTAGGTAGCTTGATTGGGAAAGTTTTTCTGCTAAATTGATGTCTTCATTATTGTGGCAGTTGAAAATCAAAGAAGAAGGTGGCTCAAGCAGCAGGCATCTGGCCTACTCCAAATATCATTTCTGAATTCTTGACTCCTTCAAGAAGAAGCCATCCCCATGTGGAGCCACTGTTAGCCCCCCTATAAATTTTTGACAAACCAAAATAGGGGGCTAAATTGTTTTTGAGCCTTCAAGGAATGCATCTCCCCGGAAGACACATCATCCTTGAAGTCTCCTGTGCCTTTGCCTTTGATAAATTTCCCTCTGCTGACTCCCTTTATAAGGTCTCATTGATTACATAAATTCTTCTCCAAAAGGCCTACATTAACCCTTATATCCCTGCAGAATGTCCCTTTTCACCTCTTCTTCATTTGTCAAAACCCCTTTTCTTTACCCCAAAATCACCCCCCTAATCCTTCTAAACCTCTCCAAAAGTTCCCCCTTTATGGTCCCCTTAATCTCCCCAAATCCCATTGAAAACCCACCTTTACCCTTTGTCTAGCCAAATTCTCACCTTTGATCCCTATTGCTACCCTCCTTTGGCTTTAAATGCACCGAAATGGGTTAAAAACCAACTTTTAACATTATAATAGGGCTAGCACCGTTCGGCTAGCCCCTCAGCTTTTCTTCCACTTTGTGACCTGGGTGCCGAAACTAGACGCTAACCAAAAAAGTGCTTATCTCAATTGGTATCGGAGGCAATATCAACCGTCGATCGGTGCAGATCGGACGGTTCGTGTTAACTCTGCAGCACCCATGGTCTACCCCGATCACGCCATCGCCGTCTATTTACCCGCAGATCCGACGGTCCGCAGTACATCCGTCCCGGTGGTCCCTGCTGCAAACACTGTTCACAAACCCGGTGGTATCTATCGCCCCTCCTTTGGGCGGTAGGCGGTATTTTCCCATTGCCCAACGATTCCACTCAGCATTCGACATGTGGCTTCGACACTATTTCAAAACCACTACCCCATCGCGCATTAACGTTCGTCCGCGGATGCGTAGCGATATCACTGTGAGCCGTCTGATCTGAGGCGGCCCATCCAACGGTCATCGCTCAACGAAGTTGCACGAGGTTTAACCCGAGGAAACCATACCCCTGGCCCACTGTCCATCGCCCTACGATGCATTTTTCACCGTTGATCTCTGCCAAGATCGGACGATCCAGATTCAACCACACACCCGCCGTTGACCCAGGCTTACCACGTCATTCGTCCACGAATCTTCATCGTTTTTCTCGCCCGCCCCCTTTATAATCCATTCAAATATTAAATTTTAATGTTTTTTACGTTAAACGTCTGCCTCGACACCTTCCACTGTTTTTCGCCAACCTTCACCAGAGCATTTCTCCACCATTCCTCTGCATTTTTTCGCCATTTCTCCGCAGTCCCACTATCAGCCTTGCAGTCGTCCACATCATCCCACCCCCGTACATGTTTTTTGTAACAGGTTTTCATGTTTTGCAGGGTTACGAATAGTAAATGGCCGCCATGATGCAGGGTTTCTATCACAGCGACAGAAAACACAGGGAAGAGCATGCATAGAGATCGTATCATGGAGAAAAGCCTGGGATAGTGCTCTGACACGACTTCCATTAAAAGAACAGGGTTTGACCTTGTAAAACTGTCCCGGAGCCATTTAAGCACATATTCTGCAGACAGAGATTTAAATTCAGCAGCAGAGAGCTTAAGGCACGCAAATGAAGATATTTAAGCCTTATGTTCAGAGTTTTAAAGGTAAAGCATCAGATTGAAGACCCATGGATCACGCAGAAGGTACATCACAAAGAAATCAGTGTATCAGGGTTTCTACATCAGCAGAATGTTTTTCCCTAAGAAAGGACGAAGCACCCATGCGTTCTTTATTCTATGTTGTGTCCTAGAAGATTTGTTGCCCTGAAAATAGTACAGATACTATCAGAAGCATTTGTTTCATAGTATGGAGACCCTAGCATCATTGTTTGACCTTTGTTTAAGTCACCAGAAGTATCACAAAGTCCTTCAGGCCAGTGTACATCAGGGTCAATACCATAGTAATTGGAAGCTTGAAGAAGATCATTCGTTCACCCAAAAGAGTGCCAGAGATAAATGCACATAATTTATACAAAGTGGGCTTTGGCCTTCTACCTTGTCTGAGTGTTAATGCTGCATTTAGTTTTTCACCTACCTCCTCTGCTCCACTGGAGCTATAAATTCATGAAGAAACTCATTGTAAGGTTGTTGATCAGTTATTAGAAGAATTGCAAGTAGTTTCTTTTGAGACACAGTCTCTGTGTAAAGTTGTAAGATAGGCTGAGGAATATGATTTCAGACTGAGTATTCGGCTATTGGCATTTTTGTACTTGAATGGTATTTCTATTCAATATGACAAGCACATTTCTTTGGATCCTGATCTAAAGAAGCTGTGATGTTTTCCTATCTCTGTGTTTTAATTCATTTCATTTTGTTTCTACTAGCTTGCATCAGAATATTGGCATAGGATTTACCCTTGTTAGGTACCCTATGTTTCTGCTCTCCTTTCCATTAATGTTTTTCTTCTGAATGTGTTATCTAAGAATTGATTTCAGTTGATTTAACCAGTGTAGTGGATGTTATTTCCTGCTCTCTGATGTATGAATTAAATGAATTCTGTTCTTAGATGTTTCTTGTTAAGTATTTAGTTTGGAAGATTTGGGAACACTGGGGATTAGAGTTAGCCCTGTCCACTAGGATCCTTGTGCGACCAGCTGGTCTTTAACTATGTGTTCTAAACCTTTACTGTCTCTCCTCTCCTACCATTCCATATCACACTGTCATCTTTAAGATCCAATGTTTTAGATTACTAGCCCAATTTAAATCTTGCAAATTGGATAGTAAGAAAATCCTTTCTTGACTCCATTGCCCAATGGTTTTGACTACTCCCTGGAATACTTCACCTCTTCCTTTTTCCTCTTTGCTCATCCTTGTATTACATTGAACCCTTCTTTCCTGATAACCAACAACCAAACAAACAATCAAACAAACAAATCCTGTGCTTATAACTAGCCTAACACCTTAAACTTTGAGCTTCAAAGACATAAAACATTTTCTCACATAGAGAGATCCCTCTATGGACCTAGGAGGGCTAGATACTGAGGTCTGAAAGTGGTTTGATGTTTTCTAATCTTTTGGTCTTTCCAATGTGGCCAAAACATGGGAACCCCAACAAAATCTATCACTCAAGCTAGGCAATGAGAGCCTCAACAGAACATGTATAAGAAATTGGAGAACACTGCTAATAATTTACACAAGGCTATATCAGCGTAGTATATTAGAGATACTGCAACATACTAAATTATAATAGAAATATATGAAAATATATAGCTCAATAAATGTGGGGGAGCAAGCTCTCAACCCCTGAAAATAATAATACAACAATCCCGAGAAGGATTGGCTGGAATATATAAAATGGAAAAAATGTCAGAGTAGCAGGACTGAGTAGCAGTTGCAACTCTAGAACTAGATGGAGATGGCTATAGATGATGCACAAGTTGAATAGACCTCCTACAATGGATCTTCCAAGTGAAAGGCTGATCCTAACACTGAATATCTCACCCTCCAACAAATACTGCAACCCTCACTACAGATGCTTAGTGAAAATAACGCAGTCATTGAGAGGGACTGCGCTATTGGTGATGAAAAATGGTTGGCCTGATGCCAAATATGATGGGAATCAGCTCAAATTCTCCCTCACTGATCCTCCAAAGGAAAGGAGACTCTCTCCTCTGCAAAATAGCTTCAGAAGTGGTGTTGTAGAACCTCCACTGCAACACCCTGCAACACAATATTTCCTGCTACAGGAATAATGTTGTAGCTAAAGGAGGATGCTTGGCCTCAAGCCTGAATGTGGAGAAAATTAAGAGAAGCTCCCTCAAGAGGCCTCTCTTGAAAGGAAAAGGAATTCCTAAATAGGAATGCCTTGTGCTAAGCAGCACTACAACTCTACTAAACAACAGGAGAATGCACAAAGTCTAAACAGACAAAGAAATCAATAATATTCAACATTAGAAAAAATGGCTACCTTGCCCTCCTTTTAAACAAGTGAGATCCCTCTCACCATGGGTCCCACTCATTAGGGTTTCCTTCACCAAAGAAACCTCTTCCCATTCATACTGTGTTGTTTCTTTAAGTGTTCTCCACCTCCTATCCCAACGTTGTTGGCTTGGTCAAACTTGAACTTGTCCACCTGCAAATGATCATGTTCACACATGAGGGTGTGAAATATAGCTCCAATGATGATCCCCTTTCATACTATGATGGATTTCATTTAGATTTTTATTATGCATGGGCCTCCTTACCCATTAATTCTCCTCCTAAGTGAAATCAGCAAAAAATAATATTCCAATTTGTTACATGCAAATTTTGGAATATTACAAATTGGAAAACTTGGCCACAAATACTTTTTACTGTCTTTCAATGCTTTAGTGAGTCCATTACCAATTGTTTGGTAAGAAATTTCCCTTTCCATCAACTTGTCTGAAAAATATAATGGAAGAATATGCAGGGGAGAAAAGCTTCCAAAAACTCTAATATAGGAAAATGATTCTTCAATAAAACTCCTGCCTATCATTTGAAGGTCTGTAAGAGCTTCCTTAGTGAACCTAGGGCTCACTGTGTCATACATATATTGGTGTAATGGTAGTACAACACCATAGCACAACCTATGAAAATGTGGTGCATAATTATGTTTCCATATCTCTTTATGACTCAAATGTATCGGGGTAGGGTCTTCAGAGGTCCATTTCCATCCCATAACTGGAAAGTTTGTAGAAAAATAGATAGCATAAAAAATGTATGCACTCATATAGAATTGGGGAACAGATTTGGAGGAAGAAGTTCTAGTTTGGCGATATTCATTAATTGCCTTAAGTAGATTATCCGAAAGGATAGTCTCCCAATTCATCATGAGGGAGTTAACAGAGGAGTCAATTAGGGGAATCCAATTTATGGAGAACTAGCTATTATCAGGTAAACCATATAATCTTGATAACATTGATACTGCAAATTTGTAAGGGTTTTCTAATGACGCGATAGGATACATACCGCTTTTCTCATATTTGAACTTGTTGTATAATTTCCTCCAACCTTGAATTTCCTTGAACAGGTCTTGGTTCTTCTCAGAAAAATTTGCAACAAACTGACTGTTGTAGGTATCTTGCGGGTTGGGCAGCTTATACATGATCTTCAGATCTTCAGGTCTGAAAGAACCTAGAATCTCATCCTTGCAGGTCCTTAACTATCTGTCTTTGATTACTGATTTATCAAGCACCCATATAATCATGTCGGTATATGGAAGAAGAGTAGCTCTCGCTGCTATCCTATGGAGGAAAGAACATGCAATATCTTTGAATTGCAAGTTTGAAGGTGTTGCATCATCGGCATTCGTCGTGACTTCCACTACTTTTGGCTCTTCATCTTCAAGTATAGTGTAAATAACTTTCCATTTAGTAGCTCCCCCATCAGTAGTGCGGAAAGTATCAGAGACTATAGGTACCATTCCTGTATGTTCAAATTATGAAATAACCTGTTTTTTGTGCTTCTAAATAACTTTTTGGATGGAAATATATTTGAAAGTAAATCCCTATTAAAGACGGAGTAAATGATGAACTGATGGAAGACCTATTGAAATGATCTGTTTTGAAAGGAAAAAAATCCGTAAAACAACTATATCATTAATTAATCATGACGCATCCTAACTGTTTACATCGGGATGATAAAACATAATTAATACTTTCTGACATGATTTATTTTGCGTAAAAACTTCTATTAAAACCTGTCAAATCGATTGCATCGTGTCCTTTGAACCTATATTAGTGATGTGTATTGCCTTCTGTTTATGCGGTATGCGATTTCACTAAATTGCAATATCGCAATATCACAATATTGCAGTTTTGTTAAGGATTGCTTAAGGTTTGGCAATCTAAATGTGCGATATGTGATTTATTGTGTCACTTGTGAAATTTCACATCAGCAATTGCAAAATCAAGATTTCGTTGATCTATTGTTTTAACTTAAGAAAAGATTTGTGCGAAATTGTGATTTCCAATAGAGATGTTTTTATTTAAGGAGCTTTGATGTTTTTTGGAGTTTGATTTTAATAAAAAGACAAAAATACTTTCAAAGAGGGTCCCTATTTTTATTTATCAAAGAACTAAATAACCAGTTAAAAAATAAAAATGGTGGGGGGGGGGGGGGTTGTTGCATAGCACAACAGAAGGTAAGCTTCATGATTAAGTTGTTTCCATTTTGATTTATCTTGGATCTAATTATAGTTATATCAATCCTGAGCTGATGGATAAGTTTTGCTTGAATAAAAAATGAATTCATAATCTTGGTTGGTGTAGTTGGCTATAGGGACCAAGAGAAGAGTTCATCATTGGTTGAGATATTGTGCATTTGAACTGAATGGTATGCCTACATCAACACATCTAAATGTGCTTCTTTTGGGTTCATATAATACGCTTTTGGGCATGAATTGGTTGTTCATTCACAGGACTAAGGTAGATTTCTCTAAAAAGGCTATTACGTGTCTGGATGATGATGGGGAAAGGAGAGTCTTGTAGGGAAAGAAGAAGCCTATATAAATGAGAACGGTTACAACTATACTGGCAAAGCATAGTTACAGGAAGGGATGTGTATTTTTTGCAGTGCATATTTCTAGTGAAAAAGGGAATGATGTTGAGGATGATGAAGTCCTAAATAGGTATCTTGTTGATCCATATTTATGTAGGACTGTAACAAAATACACATGTAACCATAATTACAAAGATGTAGCGGAAATAACACTTCATTTCATTAGTATCAAAGAATTGAAATTTTCTTACAGACAGAATGGAAATAAACTAGCTAGGGCACTGGTAGCTTATCTTTGAGAAGAGATGTGGCATCTACAGGCCTCTGAACTATGTTACAATGAGGCTCAAGGGCCTATTTATTATTTAGAAACAATGGAGAACTCTAAACGTCCAAAAACCTAACCCTAGGAGATGAAGCGTCAAAACTATGGGCCCCGTTTGGGTAAATTGGTGTTTCAACTTCCCGGGGACGTAACTTCGGCACACAATCTCCATTTCACGTGTATCATACGTCGTTAGAAATATCTATCCGAGGAGTACAAATTTCGATGTGAGAAAAATGGGTCCATGGGCCTATGTTGACCCATGTTGCTCCTAGTTTTCCCAAAAAACATCGTTTAGGGCCTCAAAATGGCTCCAGAAGTTCAGGACCTGAAAAACTGCCAAAAATAGTAAGTTGTGATGCAACTTAAAAAATGAATGAACTGATGGTGGGGATTCAAATGGAATAGGTGGGTGGCCACCAATATCCACCTGGATCATTAAGGCCCCAAAACGGCTCTGGGAGTGTAGGACCTGGAAACCTGCTAAAAATAGTAAGTTGTGTTGAATGTGAAAAGCTTCAAGAATTGATGGTGCGGGTCCAAATGGAATAGGTGGGTGGCCACCGATATCCACCTATATCATCTCTCCCTCATTAGGAAGCAATGGTCCCCATTACATTGAGATCCTCCATGAGATGAGGCAAATTCTGTTGAACTAGGTATTAGATTTGTCAAAGATGTCATGGACCTGTGGGCGGACATGCTGGATGCGTTTAGTAATTTTGGTTTCTTTATCAGCTTCAGATAGTACATGTGTGGATTCGGTATATGTAGTTGCAGGAGGTATGGCAACATCAGGTGGCGGTGCGTCGGGGGTCAGATCAATGGAGTGCTTGTCCAGACAGCGTAGAGGAACCTCTGTGAGTGAGGAGAAAATGTCCTCGTATTCCTCCATGACTTTGTCCATCTGCTGCAGTCATTCATGGTGTTAGTCATCAATATTTTTTCCATTTTGTAGATGACTAAATACTTGTCCTAGTTTTCTAAAAACAACATTCATGAATATTGTGAGTTTTAAAAATCTCACTGCCTTCATTATCCTTCAGATAAATTTTCACCATTTCACTACTTTTCCATTCCCTAGATAGCCTACCACTCCTAGAAGATCCCTCATGGACTCATTCCACTCATATTTATCTTATTTTCACACCCATAACCTCACTACTATGTTTTCCTATGCTTAACCCTCCCACTTTCCATCTAGGATTTCCAAACAGCCTACCCTTTCCCATGTTCATCAAATTCCTCAAGCATTTATGGTCTCAAAAACATCTCTTTAGACTCTTTAGATAAATCAAGTACATTGGATTTTGAATCTTCAATATATCAAATTATCAAAAACTCTGTTTTTCATACTTGAGGACCCTAAGCCAATATTTCAGTCAAAATACAAGTCTAAAGAGCCTCCCACTAGGTCAATAGGTTTCATAGGTTGTAGGATTATCCTTGATGTTCTAAATCACTATTTTTCATGTGCCAAGAAGGTGAATCAAATGGAAAATAAGTTCAGCATCTGTTGTTCCAAAAATAGATCAAGAATAACTTCAAGGAAGACTGCTTTGCAAAGGACCAAATTTTGCAAAAGGACAGCTGTCCATTTTTGACATTTCTGTAGGAGTGTCAAGGTGGTTATTAGCAGAAAATTAGGTAAGGTAAGAGGCCATCTCCTCACTAAAGGACATCCACATCAAAGAAGGAGGAAGCAGCTTGTGTTCAAAGAAAATCAGGGTTTCCAGGACTGACTAGACTAGTAGTTTGCCAAGAAAGGAGTCAAGGAAACAAAACACAAGGAAAAAGGCACACTAGCACAACCAAGCATGAAATGAAGATTATAAGCCTCCATGATAACAACAGGAAGAATTTTTGAATAAAATGTCAGAAGGTGACTTCTATGGTTTGCCAAGGTAATATTGTTTCATTGCCTCAAAGGGAAAGAATTCAAAGAGTATCAGTGTGAGGGAGATCAAGTTTTCAAGAGGAGTCAATTGCCCTCAAATGGTCAACGGAATAAAGGTATAGGTTTGAGTTACAAGGTGAAAAAACCAACATGGTCATGAGGTTGTTGTTGTGTGACTAAATTTGTCAAACTCCAAGAATGACAAAGGGGACAAAAATCAGTGTGTCATGGCACCTGCAACAAATCAGAAGTGGCCAAAGAGAGTTAGCATACAAGATGGTGAAAGAAGTGATGCTTGTCAAAGATAGACTTAGCATGCCTAAGGATCAAGTGAGGAAGATGAAAAATAGGTTTCTTAGTCACCCATTAAGCAAAGGGAAGTTTTATCTCCAAGGCAAGGATAGAGAGGTCTTAAAGAGGCTGCCACCATTTCAAGCGCTTAAGGTTGTTAAAATTTTTTAAGCATGTCCCAAAGGATCAGAGGAAAAAGAGTTATTTCAAGGTTTTCATGGCACTCATTGACTAAAAAGTGATTGGAAGGCATGGATGAGCCAAAACACAGTGAATCATATGACTCAAACAGGCATCTGCAAAACAATTCCTAAAAGCATCAATAGGTTAAGGGAAATCAAAATTCACCATGTCAGCTGCCTAAAGAGCAGCAAAGAAAATGATTAGAAGGGAAAAGGCACCATTTTTATGTTTTTAAGTCACCCACTGCAGAAAATTAAAATAATATCAGTGAAATGACAAAAAGGTTAAAAAAACATTACAAAGTAGGTTTGGCAAAGATAAATTTGTTTTCCTAAAGACTATAAAGGGAAAATTTACTTATCACTTAGCTCATTATGCATTTGAGGAGAGAAAAAACCCTTCAAGGAAGAAATTTATAAGCTTCACTAAAATTTCTAGGCAAGGTCACTGGCGCTACACTCAGGACCCGGTGCTGCACTCACAAGACCCGGCGCTGCACGAATAGAGGTTCCCACGGTGCATTTTTTGCACTGCGTTGCACGTATAGCTACACGCGCTGCACGTACAACCCGGCATATTCCCAGGCAGACCCGACACACCTAGGGGCTCGACACTACGCTTAGAGGCTGACCCGACAGGCCCGACGTTGTGCGTAGAGGCCCAACTCGCCCAGTTTCTGCCTGTCGCTGTGCACACAGGACTCAACTCACCCATATTCTGCCACGGGCTTTGCTTATGCTAAAAACCCTCCAAAATGCAAAAAAATGCCAAAACCTCAAGGGAGCACCCTTCAAATTTCCTTAAAGATCCTGCAAAGGAGTCAAAGGTGGTAAGTGGACTTTTTTTCCTTCTCCTCAAGTGGTTTTTGTGTTTTGATAATTAAGGGAAAATTATCAAACCCTAGTTCCTAAATGAAGCCTAAGTCTTCATGGAAAACACCTTGTTTTGACCTCCCAGCAAACAATTATCAGTCAAGTAGTGTGAGTTAGGGTAATTAAAATCAGTCAAAATAAACCTTCCCCCAAGCTCAAAACAACTCAACCATAAACCCACCTCCGTCTCACTCATTTTCAAAAGTTTCCCTCATCATAATTTCATTTCACTCCTCCTGCCTAAATTTCACAAGTAGACCCAAGTTTTTCTAAAATCCACACCAGTCACCATGTCAGGAGAATAAAGGAGTGATAGTAGTGAAGGAGGCCAGGTGCCTATAAGGCCAAAGCACAAGGGAGGGAAGGTACATATATTTGAACCCTAGAGCACAGTAGATATTACTTTATCTTACATGATTCTCACATGCTTTCAGAATGTGGGGTGTTTTCAGTTTTGTGAGAAAATCAAACAAGTGCAAAATCACCCAGAGCTTACAGGGTTGTTTGTCCTCAACCTACACAACAAACAGGTAAATCTTGTAGGGGTAGAATTTGAACTATTAGCAGATGCCATCTCTAATGCTACAGGTATACCTACTGTTGGTGAAAAGTGGTTCAAGAAAGCAAGATTAAACATGAGCTATTATGAGCCATTTGTCAAGACTAGGTATAGAGAAGGCTGCAAAGCTATTTTCCCTTTCTCACACCTGAAACAGAGGTTTGCACCCTTGATGAGGGTTATCATGAAGTACTTTACCTGTGAGGGGAGGTACTCCAGAGTTTATTCCTACCATGTTATATTTCTCATGCATTTTACCAGGGTTAAAATGCTTCATTTTCCTTACTACTTGTATAGGAGTATTGACAAGATGTCTTCTGTTTTCCGGAGGAGGACCTATTCCCAAAAAATGCATAGTTTATTCGACCACTCCTTGATCAAGATGGTTGTCCTACATCAGCTGCAAAAAAAGGGTATACCTTGGGAGGTGTTCATAGCCCATGAAGTCTTCACAAGCCCACAACCCCATCATCAACCAAACTTGCCCTCATCATCTCATCCTCCTCCCTATACTCCTCCATCACCTCCTACTAACCATACCTCATCCTCTACACATATATCACCTCCTCAAGGAAACCTCCCTTCCTCCCCTTCTCTTGATGCATCATATGAAGAAGGAAGTGGCAATGATGAATCAAGTGAAAATGAGGGAGAGAATGATAATGAGTCAAATCAAAATGAAGATGAGGGAAATGGTGAGTTAAGACAACAAGAGGCAATGAACATGGAGACAGAGTAGGGTAATGACAGTGAAGAAAATGAAAGGGATGATAGTGAAAATGAAATCAACAGTCATGAAGAGGGCAACCAAGATGAAGATGAAAACAGTGAGGAAAATGCAGAGGCTAAGGGCAGAAGTGAAACCCAAGAAGCAAGACTCAGTGATGGAAAAGACATAAAAGAGGAAAAAATTCATGACAATCATGAAGATAGTGAAAAGAGTGGAGAGAGTGATAATGAAAATAAATACCACAACCATGAAGAGGTAAGAAGCTTTAATGAAGGACAAAATGACAATGCAGAAATAAGTGAAGAGAATGAGAGTGGTGATGATGTTGAGAACAAAAAGGACAATGATGAAGCGGAAAATATGATGACTGATGATACTAATAATGAAAATGAATAGTTTTATGATATCAGCAAGGATCACATCCATGAGAAAGACACCAACAAGACCACAATCACACCTCTTTCATTCACATATTAGAGACGGCCAAGGATTGTGTTTGCTACCTCCAAAAGGCAAGGGACCATGCCATCCATCTCATCTCAGCCACTAGACAAAGGAAAACAAAAGGTGAAGAGAGGTTGGAAAGGTAAGAAGGAGCTTAAACAAGGACTTGGCATCATTTACATAGAAAGTGAAAATGAAGACAAGGAGAGGGTCAATAGCATACTACTTCAAAGCAAGAATGCAGAGATTAAAGACCTACAAAGGAGCCTTGGCATGGAAAAATACATCATTGAATATTACAAGGATGAGAACAAACATGTGAAGAAGATGAAAAGATACCTTGGCCTACAGAAAAATATGGCCAAACACTATGCCTTGAAAAACAAGCTCACTAGTGCCAAGCTCAAAGACGCCCTCATTGAAATTCAAGCACTAAAAGGAGGAAAAGACCATGAAAACCTTGGAGTCTTGGCTCAAGCTTCTATACAAGTCTCCTAAACCCCATGAAGGATACATCCACCATTTTTGAAGAAATTTTGAGAATTTTTGGTTTTTTGTGAATTTGGAGGCCTATAAGCACAACACCCCTGACGCTACGCATTTTCCTCAAATAGCCTCAAAGGGAGAACTTTGCATTTTTGGAATCCTCATGCCTATTAAACTATGTTCACCAAATTTCAGATAATTTGGAGCATTTGTGACCCCTCAAAAGGTCAAAAAACACCTCATTTTTCACCTTTTTGCCTCATTTTCAGGCTTGGCACTACGCTTATAGCAGTTTTGGGAAGTTAGCTTTTTGGACAGGTTACAAGAGCTCAATCAGAAAACAAAAGGTATATTTGGAAAGTAGACTCAACAGGATTTGTAATGGGCCATCACAGGGAAAATTTCAATGTCAAGAAGGTCACCAAAACTTGGGTGAAAGTGGACCTATTTTCTGCCTGTGAAGGCACTGCACTTTTAGGCCTCATTGTGTGTTTTTGGCTAAAAGTCAACAAAACACACTCATTAATTGAAAAATGATATTTTAATGTTTTTTGAGGAAACTCACTCTAAAATTTGGTGCTAGGAGTTATTTTGGCATTTATTTCATGGGATATTTTGTGCCTTGGGCCTTGCATGGTCTCTTGGGCATTAATGACATTTATGAGTGACTTTGACATGTTCCAACCCTATCTAGGGTTTTTTCCCTCCTTTGCTAAATAAATAGGGTATGAGGGCTTCATTGTAAATGTTGGAATTTGATGACTCTTTGGAGCAATACATAGTTTTTTTTTGGATATTGGAGAACAAATTGGTGTTGTGGAGTTTCTGAATGGCTTGTCTTGATTGATGATGGAGAAGGCTGCTTGCAGGATCCTTGAGCTTGGCTAATGGTGATGTGATTCTATTTAGATATTGTTTTCTCATGTATCATTGTGTTTCATCCTTCTAAATTTCACTAGGACAAAGGATTTATACTAAGAAATGTTTTCAAAGGCACCTTAGCTATGTTTGTTCTTCACCGCCTCTATGTTTTCCTTTGCTGAGCCTTTTTAGAGAATTCTTAATTTCTCTCTAGACCCCCCAAGCTTGTTTATTTCATGAATGGTTTAATACAGTAGGTGTAAAATATTATTTATGGTTAGCCCTGCTTGTTTTATGTCTCTAAACACTATTCTTGAGGTATCTCTCCAAAGTACCATTGATTAGGTTTTCCAAAGAGGCTATGTTTCAATCATACCCTTTGTCCATGCTTGAATAATTGTTTTGGAGATATTCACAACTATGAACAATGATGTTTAGGCGTTCCCTCTTCTTTGATTAAAGTTATATGTGTATCTTGAATGTTTTCTAACTTTGAAGTTGAAATCACTAGAAGTTAAATGAGTTTCCCACCTTCTATATTTCATTGGATTCTATGTCTGAAATGCTTGTTTGCTTAAGTTGAATCAAAGATTTATTGGTGTGCCCTGTATATTGATTTCTTCTTCATGCTAAATAGTGTTGAAGTCCTCCTTTTTTAAGTACATGATAAAGGATTATTAATTTCCCTTTGTCCTACTTTTTTCACAAACTTGATGTTCATTTCATTTCACAAAAACCTTGAGAATCCATCTGATCAATGCTAGATTTTCCCTGTGATCCACCCTGATTTACTATTGAAAAATTCTATGATTTTTATTGACTCTATAGCCCAATGAATTGAATATTTCCTCACTCTATCTATTCTACTTGATCATCTTACCCAACCAAAACAAACAAACAAACCATACACTTAACAACTAGCCTAAAATCAAACCCTAGAAGCAAACAAGTTCACATCCTTTGCACAAATAGAGAGAGCCCTCTCTGAGTCTAGGAAGGCTAGGTCCTAGGATTCCAAAGACTGGTATGATGTTACCCTGTGCATTTGATCTCACCAATCTAAAAAATCATGGGAACCTAACACAGGGGAGCCCTGTTTCGATGTTGTGGCCGCAATATTCTTCTTTCCCCGTGAGCGAGTTGTAAGGAAAATAAATTTCTTGGTTTGGGAAACAATCTTACTGCATTTTTTTGCAGTATTCAAAGAGTTGACAGGAGGCGGTACTACCTCTGGTATCCTATACAAGTTATTTCCCAAAGTAATAATAATAACACGAGGTCTAGAATCATACACAACATGTTGCCTCCACAAGTATGGCTGGCCCAATAGTACATCAGCTACATCAATAGGAGAAACATCACATAATACCTCATCGATGAATGGCTTGATGCTATACGGAAGGCGACACTATTGGCGGATGCAGATATCTCTCCCTGGGTGAAGCCACTCACTGGTATATGGTTGTGGGTGTGCTATGTTCGGTAGGCCGAGCTGCTTCACGAACCCTACTGAAATGAGGTTCTTTTAGCTTCTTCTATCGATAAGGAATTGCAATGGAGAACTATTCACCCACATCTGCGAATGGAAGAGGCGCTCCCCCTCCTTTGGATCCTCGATACCCTCCCTCTAGATCTTGGTGGTGGAAAAAATGGCACTGGGACTGCATTAATGATTTGCTTCCCTTTGTCATTTCCTTTTTCTAGTTCTAACTCAGGATCAGAAAATGGATCTGATTCAGGTTCCTTTATTTTGACCATCAACGACTGTTTGGCCTGACACTTGTTTGTGCTATGAGTGGGGTTGTTATGAAATTCACACCACTTCCCTGTGTCCTTCTTTGGATTTTTGGTGTTGTTCTGAGTCACCCCACTTTGGCCTTTCCCCTTGTTCTGTGGTTCGGGGGCACCTTTCCCTGGCTTCGGATTCACAGATCCAAAGTCTTACTTCTTCTGCTTAAATTTTTGCTTGATCTTGGCGGCATAACGATATGCCATGCCAAGCGATGTAATGTCTAGGAACTCCATTTCCTCCTGAATGTGTTTGTGTAGACAACTACGGTACTTGAGCACCAAATGTCTCTCTGAATATTTAATACCCAAATTTTTGCATAGGGTATGGAAAAAATTCATTAGTTCATCCACATCTTGATCCCTTTGCTGCCGCAGCGTGGTCCATTGGATGTATTTGTCCTCATAGCTCCCCACGGGATAGTATTGTTCCTTGATGGAATCTTGAAAATAATTACAAGTGGATACAGATGAGAACAGAGAGGGTTCTGTCTCATCCTTTTCACACAGTAGGTTTCCCACCAGTCCTTGACATGGGGGGTAGCTTTGAGGAGTGCAAAAATAATCTTCTCCTGGTCGGAAAAGTCATGAACCGAGAAATATCCTTCTAATAGATTCAACCATATATCTACGACATCTGAATCTATTTTACCCTCAAATATGGGAATGTAAAAGTTTACTTGTACGTTAAAGGGAGTCATGCCTCCAGAGTGGCTGTTGGATGTAGATGCGCCGTCGATGGGCAATCGTTGAAGGATTTGGGCAAAGTTATCCATCATCACATTCCTTTTTTTAGGGCCTCCTAGAGAAATATTTTGATAGGATCTCCTGCTCCCTCATCTTTCTTTTCATCCCCCATGGGCGGCTGTCTGGGTTTGCGAGGCTGATCTTGCAAAGGTTCAACCAGATTGAGCCCTAACTCCTTATACCTCGACCTCATTGGGGACATGCAAATAACGATCGAGAAAAAAACAAACTGCTCTGATACCACTGATCTCGATTTATGCAGGAATGAAAAAAAATACACATGTAACCATAAATACAAATATGCAACGGAAATAACAATTCATTTCATTATTATCAAAGAATTGAAATTTTCTTACAGACAGAATGGAAATAAACTAGCTAGGGCGCTGGTAGCTTATCTTTGAGAAGAGATGTGGTGGCTACAAGCCTCTGAACTGTGTTACAATGAGGCTCTAGGGCCTATTTATTATTGAGAAACAATGGAGAACTCTAAACATCCAAAATCCTAACACTACGAGATGAAGTGCCAAAACTATGGGTCCCGTTTGGGTAAATTGGTGTTTCAACTTCCCGGGGGCGTAACTTCAGCATACGATCTCTGTTTGACATGTATCATACCTCGTTAGAAATATATATCCGAGGAGTAAAAATTTCAATTTGAGAAACATGGTTTGTGGTCTTGTGGATTGATGTTGCTCCCGGTTTTCCCAAAAAAACATTGTTTAGGGCCTCGAAATGGCTCCGAAAGTTTAGGACCCGAAAAACTGCTAAAAATAGTAAGTTGTGCTGGAACTTAAAAACTAAATGAACTGATGGTCGGGGTTAAAATGGAATAGATGGGTGGCCACCAATATCCATCTGGATCATTAAGGCCCCAAAATGGCTCCTGGAGTGCAGGACCCGAAAACCTGATAAAAATAGTAAGTTGTGTTGAATGTGAAAAGCTGCAAGAATTGATGGTGCGGGTCCAAATGGAATAGGTGGGTGGCCACCGATATCCAAGTGGATAACTTGTTTTGTAGTAGTTTCAAAATTTTTTTTCCCGTAGATATTCTAGAGTTTCCTCCTCATAGAGAGGTGGAATTTTCTATTGAGTTGATTTCGAGAGAATCACCAACATCTAAGTAACCATGCAGGATGAGTACTCTGAAGTTGGTGGAATTTAATTTTCAGCTTAAGGAAATTCTTGATAAAGGATACATAAGGCCAAGTGTATCACTTTGGGGTGCACCAATGCTATTTTCAAAGAAAAAGGATGACACACTCATATTTTACATTGATTACAGGTAGCTGAACAAGGTGACGATCAAGAACATGTATCCTTTGCTTCAGATTGATCACTCATTTGATCAGCTCAAGGGAGAAACATTATTCTCAAATATTGGTCTAATATTAAGATATCATCAGGTGTGCATAAAAGAGGAACAAATATACAAGATTGTATTCTATACAAGGGATGGAAATTATGAGTTTGTGGTGGTTCCTTTTGGTCTTACCAATGCTCCAACCACTTTCATATGTTTGATGAGAAATGTGTTGCATCCTTACCTGGACAAGTTTGTGATGGTGTTTATTGATGACATATTGATATAGTCCATGCATGAGGAAGGGAATGCAAAGCACCTGGAAAAAATGTTGAGATTTTTGAGAGAGAATTAGTTTCATGCCTAGCTCAACAAGTGAAATTTCTTTCACTCTCAGATTTAGTATTTGGGACATATTGTTTCCAAGGAGGAGATAACAATGGACCCGGAAAGATTAAAAATATCATGGAGTTGAAAAATCCTGGGAATTTGGATGAATTCATATCATTCATGGGACTAAAAAGCTACTACAGGAAGTTCATCAAGAAATTATCATAGATTGGCTATCCTATTACATCCTTGTAGAGGAAAGGGAAGAAGTGTGAATGGACCGAAGAGTGTGAAACTAGTTTTGAGAACTTGAAGCATATGCTTACAAATGCTCCAATTTTGAAGATTGTAGATACTGATGAGGAGTTCATGGTTTTTACATATGCTTGGAAGGAAGGAATTGGTGGAGTGATGATGCATGAAGGTCAGGTGGTATGCTATGAGTCAAGGAATTTTAATGAGCATGAGAGGAACTATGTGACTCATGGTCTTGAGTTTGAAACTATCATTCATGCATTGAAGATGTGGAGACATTATATTCTTTGCAGGAGGTTTGTCTTGATGAGTGATAATAGTGGGCTGAGGTGATTTTTTGACCAACCCAATATGAATTCCAAGATATCTATATGGTTGGTTGCCCTCAGTGAGTTTGACTTTGAGATGAGATGCATAAAGGGCAAGGAGAATAGGGTTGCATATGCTCTTAGTACGAGAGTGCAGGTGAATCATATTTCAGCTGTGAGCTCTTATGGGACATATTTGCAAGAGAGAATCTTGCATGCAGGGAAACATGATGAGAGGGACCAGTAGCTAAAGTAGAGATTGAAACACCAAAGTGAAGGTGATAGGGATGAGTGATCAGGAGATCATGTCCATTGTTCAAAAATGCTCAAAAATGAAAGTGCTCAAAAGTGTTTTCAACCTGAGCGACCAGAAAGGTCTCGTCGCTGCAACTCTGGCACTGTAAATGGTTCACAAAATAGAGGTCATATGTAGAATTTATGAAGGTTTGAAAAGCCCGGTAAACTCCAAAAAATGACATTTTGACTAAGTTTGACTTAGCATAAAAATTAAAAAAAAAAATATTATTTGAAAAATATTTTTATTATATAGTTTATTGGGGCAATCATTGGGTGCCACGTGGCCAGCCCGGAGGCTGCACGTGGCCCCAGACCGGAGGTCGAATGGTCATGTAATTTTTTTTGGAGACTATGGGGATCGAACGCAGGACCTCCCGCACATAGTGCACACACCTAACCGCCAGGCCACACGTTTGGTTCTTAACCTTATACACTGCCACTTCTATTTATGGTTTATGGGTATTAAGTTCAGGGGTTAGGGAGGCCAGCCCCTAAGGGACATCCCCCCATCATGTGTCCACGTGCCCAGAACCAGGGCCTTCAACCAGTAGACAATCCAATGTTAATTCTGGCACGAAACCTGTTCACATGGCGGGTTAACATTTATTGTTATGGTTATGTGGCAGTAACTGCCCAGATTATCTGCCGAAGTCCCGCATGTGACCACTTCCAAATAATTTAACCTAACTGTTAGTCCGCCAGAAGTTTCAGCTGGCAGACCTCTAGATTCAGTGCCAGTTGCTAAATTTTCAGTGTTAACTGGAGTTCCTCCAATTTTGGTGGAGCTTTCTTAGGAGTGATTGGACAAATTATAGTTTGGGTCATAAATCTTGGGATATTCGACCGTTTTTTATGAATGAATAGTCATTTTTGGATAATTTCAACATTATTAACACATTGGCAGAGGTTTTAGAGCCATTATAGGTTATCTTGTGTAGGTTTTTCTTCAAGAGAGGTCAAGGAGCCACCATGGCCACCAGGGTGTTTTCAGTGTATTGGGCATCCATTCTTTGTTTTCTACAAATGAATAGTCATTCCCTACTAATTTAATCATTCTAAAGTTGTTTTATAGAGACAAAAACTATTTGAGGCTTTCTGTTACATGTAATTACCATTTTTGAGAAATAATATATGAGGGACATTCCATTGGGAGCTGGACCAACAGATGTAGCCTAGGAGGGGTGAACTGCTTCATCAAATTTGCTGAGTATTGTTACATGTGATGTTTATTTCTCTCTTATATACTACTACATGGTGTTATACAATCTAATTTACATTCTTTAACCTCACATAAAAACCTGTTGAACTAAGTTGAACTGATTTGTTTCACCTGCAAACTTCAGTGAACCTTACGCACAAAATTTAATTACTGTTTGGATACTTATCACAACAAAACTAATACATTCCATTCAGATCAAGTTGGTATCAGATATTAGGTTGAGCTTGAGTTAAGCTAGAGTATTTTCTCTATTTAATATTTGTGCAAAGGATTGGTTTAATAGTTTGCAAGATTTTTAATGCTTATTAGGTTGAAGCTTAAGAGAGGAGAAGGTCAATTGGTGAAAGTTAAAAGTAATCCTTAGCCAAGGAGGGAAAGAGTGCCATTATCTCCACCTTAAATTTCACCTCAAAGAGAAGTAGAAGAAGCCATAAGAATGACTTCAAGGGAGGAAGGAACCCATGAAGAAGTTGATCCTGTTAGCCACCTATAAAATTTGTCATATCAAATGGTGGCTAAATCATTTTTGAAGCCTTCAAGAAACAAGTTTTATTGAAAATATGTTAGTTCTTGAAATATTGTGAAGATATATTATCCTTTGATTAATATTCACTACTGTTTCCCTCTTAAACTATGAAGTTCTGTTGTTTTCTTGAAGAAAAGACTGCTGCAAAAAACACATTTTTTCCGTTCATTTTTACCCCTTATTTCACTTCAAATTAACCTTTATTTTTATCCCCTTTTTTCCCATGAAAATCCTATATTTTTCATTTATTCCCTTATTCCCTTAATAAAATCCTTTTTATAAGGTTTAAAACTCATTTTTAAACCTTACCGAAACCCCCAAATCCATTGAAAAACCTTGAAAAATTCATAAAAAATAAGTTTTTAACTACGGGCCTAAGCCCCTTTGGGCTAGGCCTCCACTTCCCCACCGTATGCCCTAGTGCTGGAACCAAGCGCTAAACCTATTTGGCGCTTATCGCATCGGAAAAATTGATGCGCGCTAGTATATTTGTCATGTGAAGTCTCCCGATGCGATTGGCCCTTTTATACAAACCCCCGATCCCTTTACCGCTTCATATAACCCGAGAGCCCACAATCGGGCGCTTAAAATTGTAAAATAACCCATCCCCGATGAAATTTTCCTTTGAAAAAATCATAAAACCCATTTTTTCTATGTTATAAAGAAAACTCGTTGTTTCATTGTTTTAAAAGGAGAAGAATCGTTGATCTTAGAAACCGATTGATGGTAAAAAAAAGTCTCACATCAGAGCTTTTTATCGGGCGCATTTTAAAATGGCCCACTCCTTTGTCCCGATTCTGATTGGCCCTCTTATGCATATAACCCCGGTCCCTTTCGCTTGTTCATATATCCAAAGGCCCCACAATCGGGTGCCAAAATTCATATATAAACTCTCCCTGAAGTCGAAAAACCTTTGTATTTCATAAATTTTTTATTTCCATATGTTATAAAGTGGACCCGCCCGTCATTGGTCAGAGCCCTTCTCCATCATTAAATCTTGAGCCAATCGATGGCCAGTGCCATCTCGCATTGAATATTTCCATTGGCGCATTTTGTTATTTTATTCACCACCTCCAATTGGCCTCCTCCGATATATTCTCCATCGTCGATCTGATCTGTAGATCGACGGTTCACGTCTGATCGCATCAGCACTCCTCTATCTATGCCACCGCTGATCGCAAAGCTCCGATTACATCTTGGCCATCCACATGTTAAGATCCGACGGCCCAGATCAGTCCTTCCAACCTTGGTTAAAAATGTGAAAACCCCTTTATAATGTTCTTTTAGCCGATCTCCGCCATTGATCTCTGTAGATCAACGACCCATATTAACCCTTTCTCCACCTCGTTTATTTTTCCATTTAACCCTAGTTTCGAACTCCACCATTGATCCGTTTGATCCAATGGCTCAGATTAAAACCACCCCACCTGCTTCTGCCCGCACATCTTGCTGATATTGCGCTCACTCCCCACCGTTCGATCTGAGGCCCCAGCTCTAACAACTGATGCACGTTTTCGCGTAAATTCATACTCGGAGGTTAATGATTTTAAATCACGCAATGTAAGCATTTTTCCAATGCCATGTGTCGGGAAAGAACGCATATCGCGTTCGAAAAGTAAAAATTCTTACCTGCCTTTTCACCGCGCGATACAGCTGGTTTCTCCACCGGAAACCGCTTTCCCTTGTTTCCATTATGTTTCATCGTGTGCGACCTCCACCGTTGATCTCTACAGATCAACGGTCCCAATTTGACTTCACAATGTTATATCGCCCTCCACCATTCACCAAGGGTTTTCACGATCAACCACAACCGTTGATCTCTGAAGCCAATATGATCTACTGGCCCAGAATCATTTCGGAAACCCCAATTTTCCTCCGTGCCTTTTTCACTGGTGATTAAGGTTTTAACCCCATTTCTTTGCATTTTTCACCATTTCGTAATAAATGTGACCCCTTCACATTGTATTTCCCTGATTGATCTTGACCATCAATCAAAACAGATCTACGACCCGGACTTAATCCTCTGCACCATTCTTCCAAACCCGCTCTCCTTTGACCCCCGCAAACAAATCTCCACAGTTGGATGCTTTCATCCAACGGTCACGATCCAAGCCCAAGCCTTTGAAGCAGTTTTACCAAATATACAGGATTTCATAACTATTTTATGGTTTATGTAGGTTTTAAATGTTTTTCAAATGATTTTAAAAGAAAATAAAATCCAAGGATGACGATCCTCCAGGCTTTCATTTATCAAAGAATATCCACCTATGGGGTTCAACGTTTTATCAGTGCATCATGAGCACTGATTCCATAAGAACCCTTTGCACACCTGCACATCAACAAGACACAGTCCAGCTTAATTGAAACAAAAAGTATCAATTTTTATGATTAAATTAAACCAGAGATGAAGAATTGAAGATCTTGTACACAGTTTGGGTGGATTACGGCTAAAAAGCGACAATTAAAAGACTAATCGACTTAATTAAACATAGTTAAAGGATAAAAGACAAAATTAGGCTGAATTAAGCCTAACACATAGAATCAAATCAAATTGACAGTGTTTAAAGAAAATAAAAAATATCTATCATATAGAGAAAGCCTCCACCGCCACATCAGAGGCTAATCGATTCCTCTTAGCTACCTAATGCCACCTGTAGCCTCAAAAGCATTCAACAGAGGCCGAGTAATGACCAGAACAGAGCATATCTGCCCCAATATAGTTGAATAGTTATTATGAATCAAAGAAGCTAATATAAACTATCAGCAGAGTTATTACAGAGATGACATAGAGCCTTAAAGTCAACAAAAGTTTCCCAGCAAGCTTAAAATTTAATGTAAACCAATTAATACAGGAAAATATATGTAGACTTCTCCATTGATCCCCTCAAAGGTCGAGAAGCATTAAATCTATTAATTGAACTTAGTATATCTTTTATCTCTTTCGACCTCCTCATTTTCCTATAAAATCTTAGTGAGAAGCTCATTGTAAAGGGTTTGTCACTGCATATCTGTTGCCTGTAAATAGTTTACTGAAGCTTCTGTCAGCTCTGTTTGTAATTGAAAATACCTAAGTTGAGATGAGAAGCTTGAAGCTGTAGAGACCCACTGGACTTGAAGATTGTAACTGGTTTGAAGCATCAAATACAAGCTGATTTATGGGATCCTGGTCTATGTCAACGGTGATGTTTTTATTATTGTAAATTGTTATTTTATTTCTTTTTCCATTCTTTCCATATTCTTCGATAAAGAACAACAATTATAGAGTTAGGATTTACTGTCAAAGGTACCTTTCTCTTATTGATAATCTTTATCTACATGTTTTCTTCCAATTGTGTTGTTCAAGAATGATTTAGTATAGTTCAAGCAATTAGGAATGATGACATTCCCTCATCCTACTGTCTACTTTAAACATCATTCTTGAATGTTATTTTCAGTTTCTGCTAAGTAAAGATTAACTAGGGAGAATTTATGGTGAGCCCTGTCCCCTCGTTTTATCTCCAAAGGTTGTCTAAAAGTTTCCCTAAGAGTATGTTGAAAGCAGGCTAGGTTCAAAGTCCTTACCTGATCTTAGACTATTCTTTGTCATCTTAAGTGTTGTCTTGATAAGTTTTCTAAGTAAAGAAGAGCTAGGGAAGTCTATGGTGAGCCCTGTCCTCTAGTTTCTTCTCCAACAATTTCTTTGAAAAGTTTCCCTTTGAATATGCTGAAAGCAGGATAGGTTCAAAGTCCTTACTTGATCTTAAGCTATTCTTTTTGTGTTTTAAATGATTTCTATTGAAAGTGCATCAAAATTTGGCTAGTTTCGAAGTACTTACCAGATCTTAGATTACTTTTATGTCTTTCTTAAGTGTATGCCGAAAGCAGGATAGTTTCAAAGTACTTACTTGATCTTAGGCTACTCTTTGTTCTTCATTTATTTGATTCCCCTTCTTATTGTTTCATTTCATTCCATAAAATCAACTTAAAGAGATCCTTAGACATAGATGACTTGCCCCATGGACCACTCTTGAACCTTTTTGTTTCAATTAAATCCTACTATGACTCCCTAGCCCAATGGTTTGAAGTTGTTTCTTTCCTATCTTGTTAGCTGAATCAATCTTTCACTTTCATTCACCTTCACCCTTCATTTGTACTTCCTTCACCTTCACATATCTTTGCCCAACCAAAACAAACAAAACCTAGTTCTTCATAACTAGCCTAATATCACATTTTCAAAACTGAAAGATAAATCAATCTTTGCACTTATTAGAGAGATCCCTCTCTGGATTCAAGAGGGCTAGATCCTAGAATCCCAAAGTGGTTCAAGTGTTGTCTCTGCAGTTTTAGTCTCACAAATCTGCTAAAATTACAGATTCCTAACATTTCTGGTGACTCCACTGGGGAATTCCGAGTGAAATTTATCCTACATACTTTCAAGACCTTTATAAAACCCTTTAATTCAAGAACATTTGAGGTGTTAGCCAGTTGAGCCACCTAACATTTCTGGCGACTCCACTAGGGAGTTCTGAGTGATTTTCATTTTAGATACCTTGTAGGATCTCAGATTACCCCTTGATTCAAGAACATTTGGTGTGTTAGCCAGTTGAGCCACTAGAACTAACATTTCTGGCGACTCTGCTGGGGATTTTCTGCAGTAATAAATAACTTCACAACTCAGAAAAAACCCAAAAAAATTCTAGATTGGTATATGGTGGTGGACCATAAAACATTTTACCTCCAAAAGAGCTAAAAACTTCCACTCGGTGACTCCACACTCTATAACTCCCAAAATACCAAAAGAATCCACTGGAGGAAGAACCTGAAACATGGCCAGACATTATATAAGGGTAGAACATTCAGGCTGGATTTGGTTCAATGAATTCATTGCCTTTATCTACAACTATGTTCTATCCTACTTTAAGCCTAATCAAGTGTACAAAGATGAGATCCACACTGATTATGGGAAATATCTCAAGCCTCTAAAAACTAAGCCTCAAATTTTAGATCATGATCAGTCTTATACTCCTGTACCCACCCCAGATTCACCTGTGAAAGACCTAGTGAATAAGGATCCTCATTCTACCTTTCCTCCTCTAGCCCAAAACTCAAACAGCCATAAATATCCTTCTACATTACCTGTACCCGCTAAGATTCTGGAAAGATATAATCCTTTGTTTTTACCCCCTAACTTCCAAACCCTCCCTGCAAATCTTGCAGATAAACTACCTAGATTTGATGGAGAAAGCTCAAAAAATATTGCTGAGAAACACATACAAAATCTTGAGAATTTAGTTGAACTTTATGAAATATAAGAAGATGATGTGCGTATTAGAATGTTTGCCTTGTCATTACAAGGAAAAATTAGGAGTTGGTATGAGGACCTTCCAGCTGCAAGCATTTTCAAGTTTCATCAATTTACTCATGTCTTCTTAAATAAGTGGGAAATCAGGGGAAATGAAATTCTAATCATAAAAGAATAAAAGAATTTAAAGAGACAACCAGAAGAGACAGTACAAGATTTTTCAGCTAGTTTTAATAATTAGTACAATGCAATACCTACTAGGATAAAACCACGCTTGGGATGGGCCCTATTGCACTATCCGAGTTCTTTTCACCCTGAGGTGGAATTCCGGATAAGAGAAAGAGAGCCTTCAAACGTGGAATAAATGCAGAACATAGCAATTACTGTCGAATACAACATATGGGACAGGGAGGAAAAATTAAACGCAATAAAGAAAGACCAAGCAGAGCAAGAAAGGTTGATCTCTACAGAAACCAAGCTGGAAAAACTTATAGTGACAACCCACAGTCTGATAAACATGAAGGAGGAAGAATATGAGGGTAAAACTAGAAATGCTTATTCAAAAAAACGCACACCTCATCCTCAGGAAAAACAAACCAAATCACTACAAGAAATAAACAACATGTAAACCATGTATGATAAGTAAGATTTGAAATCAGAAATGAACTTGCAGATTACTTTGAAAAAGGAATTGCTGAGAATCCAGTAGGTTTGATTGATAACATTCCTTGTAATTCTGTTTTTTCTAATTTTGATCTATCTAATCATGATTTTTTCCAAATAGAAGCTAATCTTACAAGACCAAAATCAACAGATTTGTGGGAAGAAGATCATATCCATTAGCTTCAAGAAAGTAATGAGCCAATGTAGGTTATTTATGATACTGATGGAGAAATTTATGAAAGCTTGAAACCTTCAGCTTAGATTTCGAGGAGGAAAGAAATGAAGAAAATTTTGATCAGGTTGAGCCCAAAGATCCTTCTCTTGAAAAAGAAGAAGTCATTAAACATACCCCTGCCCAAGAATATAATAACCTCTTCACAGAGCCCAGTCCATTAAAATAGGACACACCAGGACTTCTAGAGGATAACACTGCAGTGTATGAGGTTTTTTTCTAGTTCAGATGAGAACGAAGATGAGGAAGAATGTCTGTCTCAAAAGACTCTTTACCTTGATCTAGTAGAGAAGGAAGTTTATTGTACTTCTATCTATAAGGAAATCTCTCCTTGGACAGAAGAAGAAATTGATCAAATACTAAACAAGAAACTTACCTGCAAAATTTCATTTGAACAAGACAATCATCAACTTAGTGCCTACTCCATAGAACAACCTAATGGCACTCAAGACAAAGAAGATAGTAAGGAAATTAATGATAAATCTGAAACTAGTCCTCTTTGGAGTATGAGCTTTGATGGGTTATGTACTAAAAATAGTGCAGGTGCAGGAATATGGATTTAAAATACTCAAATGAATCATTCTGAAGCCTATTCATATAAATTGAATTTTCAATGCACAAATGACATCGTAGAGTATGAGGCATTTCTTTTAGGACTTCACTTACTGAAGAAATTAGGAGCCCAGAGGATAATAGTCTATGGAAATGTAGAATTGGCAATTAGGCAAGTACATGAAGAAAACATGATTAAAAATCCCAGACTTAGAGCCTATACGAAGGATGTTATGGACTTGTTGAAAACATTTGAAAAGGTACAACTTATCCTTGTACCCAAGAACTAGAAAATTCTTGCCAACGGATTAGCCCTTGTTGCCAGCACATGCCTAAGACATTGGGAAAGCAAAAAATATTCAATTCAAGAAAAATTCGGACCAGCTGTCCCGAGTCATAAAAAGTGCTGCAAGCTTTTGGGGAAGAAAAACAAATAGAAGACTATCCTACTGAGGATATACCATATTTTCAAGAGAAACCTTCTCCCGTCACTGATATCAATCTGCCATTCAAAGAACCTGAATTTATATCAGAAGCAAGCATAGATTTAGAGAAAGAAGAAATTTCACTACCTGTTGTTTTGCAGGTTAAGAATGATGATGCTTCCAAGCAATGTACTAAAGATATAGTCCTCAAAGTTGATGTCTTGGAAGCAGATAATCTACCAATGGTGGAGGACCAAAAAGAGGATAATATTCATCTTTTATTTGTTGATCCTTTGGAAGAGAGTGTGTAGTTCCCAACTGGCTCAAATTATCAAGCATGGATCATTTGAAAAAGCCAAATGCATGAAAAGATGTCACCTTCTGTGATATTCTTGCTTTTGAAGATAAATCTTCAAAATGTACTATGGATACTGCTGACAAACAACCAGAGTTTCTTCTTCTTTTTTACACTACTCAACTGGCTACATTGGCACTTTTGTATCATATAAAGATGTAAATACTCCAAGTTAGAATATGTTAGATAGGAATGTCAAAAAAGCTCAACCTTTGAGAATTTCAAGTTAGTTGTTGATTTTTGTCTTGAAGAAAAAAGAAAAAATAAAAAAAAACAATAGAAGATAGAAAAGAGGGCAGAGAGAAAACAAGAAAGGTACAGCCCTGTACCAAAAAAGAGAAACAACATCTGAAAGTGTGCAAGTTCAAATGCCACTCCTAAAAAAAACACTCCTAGTTAGTCATATAGCCTAATCTTGACTAATTAGTTTTCAATTTACTGTTGATAGGTTAGTGAAATAGATTAGGGTAGAAAATAAAGGTTCAAACAAGCTAAAAATCTGAACCTAAGTTTCCAAAAGAAGAATGACTCTAATTTTTTTAAATCATGAGTCAAAAACAGTAGTAAACTGGTTCTAATAAGCCCAAAAATCGGAACAGTAAGGAATGTAAAACAACTCAAACAAAATAAAAAACAGAGCTGAAGAAAAGAGAAGGATGTGCTTAAAACTTTTAGATCTTAAGCCTTCACCATTTTTATTTTATTTTCTGCAAAATAATAATCTATGTATAGCTTGTTTTTATGCCATAGATCAGCAACAAGTTAGACTGTTCAATCCTGACTTGTCTGCCTTTAAATTTCTTGTTTTAGAATTTAGAGAATACAAATCTGTTAGATTGTTTAATCCTAACAGATAGTAGATTAGGTAGAGAAGCTTATGAACTCAACTGTTTAATCTGAGTTCATGGAGAAATAAGAAGTAGACTTAGATTAGGTTTTTGCTTTCAAAAGAATAAAATGCTTGTAAAAGAGTTTGCCAATCCAAATGCACTCTCAAAGAAGAAAAAATGTTAGATCAGTAGAATTGGGTAGGTAGAAAGCTTGTTTTGATCAAGTTTCATTGTTTTTCATGGCTGCTAACATGGTCAGACAAAAGGAAGATCAGTAAAAGAAGAAAAAATTACAGCCCAAAGGATGAGGCATTGGTTAGCTTCTAGAGAAGACATGTCTGAGGTTCTTGGCACCTCCAACGAGTTGCCATCCCAAGTTGGAGCCACTGTTAGCCACCTATAAAATTTGTCATATCAAATTATGGCTAAATCATTTTTGAAGCCTTCAAGAAACAAGTTTTATTGCAAAACTTTTAGTTCTTGAAGTCTTGTGAAGATATCTTATCCTTTAATTAATCTTCACTGTTGTTTTCCTCTTAAACTCTAAAGTTCTGCTATATTCCTGAAGTAAAAACTGCTGCAAAAAACCCATTTTTTCCCTGAATTTTTACCCCTTCTTTCACTTCAAATTAACCTTCATTTTTATCCCCTTTTTTCCCATGAAAATCCTCTATTTTTCATGTATTCCCTTCTTCCCTTCATAAAATCCCTTTTACAAAGTTTAAAACTCATTTTTAAGCCTTACCGAAACCCCCAAATCCATTGAAAAACCTTGAAAAATTCATAAAAATAAGTTTTTTTAACTACGGGCCTAAGCCCCTTTGGGCTAGGCCCTAAACCACTTCCCCACTGCATGCCCTAGCGCTGGAACCAAGCGCTAAACCCATTTGGTGTTTATCGCATCGAAACAATTGATGCGCGCAAATCTATTTGTCATGTGAAGTCCCCCGATACGATTGGCCCTTTTATACAAACCCCCGATCCCTTTACCGCTTCATATAACCTGAGAGCCCGCAATCGGGCACTTAAAATTGTAAAAGAACCCATCCCCGATGCAATTTTCAATTGAAAAAATCATACAACCCATTTTTTCTATGTTATAAAGGAAACCCGCTATTTCATTGTTTTAAAAGGAGAAGAACCGTTGATCATAGAAACCGATCGATGGTAAATAAAGTCTCGCATCGAAGTTTTTGATCGGGCACATTTTAAAATAGCCCACTCCTTCGTCCTGATTCCAATTGGCCCTCTTATGCATATAACCCCGGTCCCTTTTTCTTGTTCATATATCCAAAGGCCCCGCAATCGGGCACCAAACATCATATATAAACTCTCCCCGAAGCCGAAAAACCTTTGTATTTCATAAATTTTTTATTTTCATATGTTATAAAGTGAACCCGTTGTTCATTAGCCAGAGCCCTTCTCCACCGTTAAATCTTGAGCCAATCGATGGCCAACACCATCTCGCATCGAAGATTTCCATTGACGCATTTTGTTATTTTATTCACCACCTCCGATTAGCCTCCTCCGATATATTCTTCGCCGTCGATCTAATCTGCAGATCGACGGTTCACGTTTGATTGCATCGGCACTCCTCTATCTATTCCCCCGCTGATCGCAAAGCTCCGATTACATCCTAACCGTCCACATGTTAAGATTCGACGGCCCAGATCAGTCCTTCTGACCTTGGTTAAAAACATGAAAACCCTTGTATAATATTCTTTTAGCCGATCTCCACCGTTGATCTCTGCAGATCAATGGCCCATATTAACCCTTTCTCCACCTCATTTATTTTCCATTTAACCCCAAGTTCAATCTCCACCATTGATCCGTTTGATCCAACGGCTCAGATTAAAACCATCCTACCTGTTTTTTCCTGTGCATCTTGCCGATATCGTGCTCACTCCCCACCGTTCGATTTGAGGCCCTAGATCTAACAGCTGACACGAGTTTTCGTGTAAATTCATACTCGGAGGCTAATGATTTTAAATCATGCGATGTAATAAGTTTTCCAATGCCATGTTTTGGGCGGGAATGCATATCGTGTTCGAAAAGTAAAAACCGCCTACCTGCCTTTTCACTACACGATATAGCTGGTTTCTCCACCCGAAACTACTTTCCCTTATTTCCATTGTGTTTCATCGCGTGCGACCCCCACCGTTGATCTCTGTAGATCAGTGGTCCCAATTTGATTTCGGGTTGTTCTATCGCCCTCCACCATTCACTAAGGGTTTTCGCGGTCAACCACAACCCTTGATCTCTGAAGCCAATATAATCTAATGGCCCAAAATCATTTCGGAAACCCCAATTTTCCTCCGTGCCTTTTTCACTGCTGATTAAGGTTTTAACCCCATTTCTTCGCATTTTTCACCATTTCGTAATATATGTGACCCCTTCACATTGTATTGCCCTGATTGATCTTGACCGTCGATCAAAACAGATCTACGGCCCAGACTTAATCCTCTGCACCATTCTTCCAAACCTGCTCTCCTTTGACCCCCGTGAACAAATCTCCACCGTTGGATGCTTTCATCCAACGGTCACAATCCAAGCCCGAGCCTCTGAAGCATTTTTACCAAATACGTAGGATTTCATAAATATTTTATGGTTTATGTAGGTTTTAAATGTTTTTCAAATGATTTTTAAAGAAAATAAAATCCAAGGATGACGATCCTCCAGTCTTTCATTTATCAAAGAATATCCACCTACGGGGTTCAACGCCATGTTTCATCAATGCATCATGAGAACTGATGCCATAAGAACCCTCTTCACACTTGCACATCAAAAAGACACAGTCCAGCTTAATTGAAACACAGAGTATTAGTTTTGAAGATTAAATTAAACCATAGATGAAGAATTGAAGATCTTGTACACAGTTTGGGTGGATTACGGCTAAAAATTGACAATTAAAAGCCTAATCCACTTAATTAAACACAATTAAAGGAAAAAAGACAAAATTAGGCCGAATTAAGCCTAACACACAGAATCAAATCAAATTAACACTGTTTAAAGAAAATCAAAAATATCTATCATACAGAGAAAGCCTCCACTGCCACATCAGAGGCTAATTGATTCCTCTCAGCTACCTAATGCCACCTGTAGCCTCAAAAGAATTCAACATAGGCCGAGTAATGACCAGAAGAGAGCATATCTGCCCCAATACATATGAATAGTTATTACGAATCAAACAAGCTAATATAAACTATCAGCAGAGTTATTACAGAGATGACACAGAGCCTTAAAGTCAACAAAAGCTTCCCAGCAAGCTTAAAATTTAATGTAAACTAATTAATACAGGAAAATATCTGTAGAGTTCTCCATTGAGCCCCTCAAATTCCGAGAAGAATTAACTGTATTAATTGAACTTAGTAGATATTTTATCTCTTTCGACCTCCTCATTTTCCTATAAAATCTTATTGAGGAACTCATTGTAAAGGGTTGGTCACTGCATATCTGTTTCCTGTAAATAGTTTAATGAAGCTACTGTAAGCTCTGTTTGTAATTGAAAATACCTAAGTTGAGATGAGAAGCTTGAAGTTGTAGAGACCCACTGGACTTGAATATTGTAACTGGTTTGAAGCATCAAATACAAGTTGATTTATGGGATCCTGGTCTATGTCAACGGTGATGTTTTTCTTATTGTAAATTGTTATTTTATTTATGTTTCCATTTTTTCCATCTTCTCTGGTAAAGAACAACAATTATAGAGTTAGGATTTACTGTCAAAGGTACCCTGCTCTTACTGATAAGCTTTATCTCCATGTTTTCTTCCAATTGTGTTGTTTAAGAATGATTTAATACAGTTCAAGTAGTTAGGAATGCTGGTGTTCCCTCGTCCTACTGTCTACTTCAAACATCGTTCTTGAATTTTATTTTCAGTGTCTGCTAAGTAAATATTAACTAGGGAAAATTTATGGTGAGCCCTGTCCCCTCATTTTATCTCCAAAGGTTGTCTGAAAGTTTCCATAAGAGTATGTTGAAAGCAGACTAGGTTCAAAGTCCTTACCTGATCTTAGACTATTCTTTTTCATCTTAAGTGTCGTCTTGATAAGTTTGCTAAGTAAAGCAGAGCTAGGGAAGTCTATGGTGAGCCCTGTCCTCTAGTTTCTTCTCCAATAGTTTCTTTGAAAATTTTCCCTTTGAATATGCTGAAAGCAAGATAGATTCAAAGTCCTTACTTGATCTTAAGCTATTCTTTTTGTGTTTTAAATGATTTCTATTGGAAGTGCATCAAAATTTGGCTAGTTTCGAAGTACTTACCAAATCTTAGATTACTTTTATGTCTTTCTTAAGTGTATGCCGAAAGCAGGATAGTTTCAAAGTACTTACTTGATCTTAGGCTACTCTTTTTTCTTCATTTGTTTGATTCCCCTTCTTATTGATTCATTTCATTCCATAAAATCAACTTAAAGAGATCCTTAGACATATATGACTTGCCCCATGGACCACTCTTGAACCTTGTTGTTTCAAGTAAATCCTACTATGACTCCATAGCCCAATGGTTTGAAGTTGTTTCTTGCATATCTTGTTAGCTGAATCAATCTTTCACTTTCATTCACCTTCACCCTTCATTTGGACTTCCTTCACCTTCACATATCTTTGCCCAACCAAAACAAACAAAACCTTGTTCTTCATAACTAGCCTAATATCACATTTTAAAAACTTAAAGATAAATCAATCTTTGCACTTATTAGAGAGATCCCTATCTAGATTCAGGAGGGCTAGATCCTAGAATCCAAAAGTGGTTCAAGTGTTTTCTCTAAAGTTTTAAACTCACCAATCTGCTAAAATTATAGATTCCTAACATTTATGTCGACTCCACTGGGGAGTTCTGAGTGAACTTTATCCTACATACTTTCAAGACCTTTAGAAAACCCTTTAATTCAAGAACATTTGAGGTGTTAGCTAGTTGAGCCACCAGACTTAACATTTCTGGAGACTCCACTGGGGAGTTCTGAGTGATTTTCATTTTAGATACCTTGTAGGATCTCAGATTACCCCTTAATTCAAGAACATTTGGTGTGTTAGCTAGGTTAGCCACCAGAACTAACATTTCTAGCGACTCCGTTGGGGATTTTCTGAAGTAATAGATAAATTCACAACTCAGAAAAAACCCAAAAACATTCTAGATTGGTATATGGTGGTGGACCATAAAACATTTTACCTCCAAAAGAGCTAAAAACTTCCACCTGGCGACTCCACACTCTATAACTTCCAAAAGACCAAAAGACTCCACTGGAGGAAGAACTTGAAACATGGCCAGACATTATAGAAGGGTAGAACATTCAGGCTAGATTTGGTTCAAAGAATTCATTGCCTTTATCTACAACTATGTTTTGTCCTAATTTAAGCCTAATCAAGTGTACAAAGATGAGATCCACACTGATTATGGGAAATATCTCAAGCCTCTAAAAAATAAGCCTCAAATTTTAGATCATGATCAGTCTTATACACTTGTACCCACCCCGAATTCACCTGTGAAAGATCTAGTGAATAAGGATCTTCATGCTACCTTTCCTCCTCTAACCCAAAACTCAAACAACCATAAATCTCCTTCTACATTACCTATACCCGCTAAGATTTTGGAAAGATACAAGCCTCTGTTTTTACCCCCTAACTTCCAAACACTCCCTACAAATATTGCAGATAAACTACCCAGATTTGATGGAGAAAGCTCAAAAAATATTGCTGAGAAACACATACAAAATCTTGAGAATTTACTTGAACTTTATGAAATAGAAGAAGATGATGTGCGTATTAGAATGTTTGCCTTGTCATTACAAGGAAAAATTAGGAGTTGGTATGAGGACCTTCCAGCTGCAAGCATTTTCAAGTTTCATCAATTTACTCATGTCTTCTTAAATAAGTGGGAAATCAGGGGAAATGAAATTCTAATCATAAAAGAATAAAAGAATTTAAAGAGACAACCAGAAGAGACAGTACAATATTTTTCAGCCAGTTTTAATAATTAGTACAATGCAATACCTACTAGGATAAAACCACGCTTGGGATGGGCCCTATTGCACTATCCGAGTTCTTTTCACCCTGAGGTGGAATTCCAGATAAGAGAAAGAGAGCCTTAAAACCTGGAATAAATGCAGAACATAGCAATTACTGTCGAATACAACATATGGGATAGGGAGGAAAAATTAAACGCAATAAAGAAGGACCAAGAAGAGCAAGAAAGGCTGATCTCTATAGAAACCAAGCTGGAAAAACTTATAGTGACAACCCACAGTGTGATAAACATGAAGGAGGAAGAATATGAGGGTAAAACTAGAAATGCTTATTCAAAAATACCCACACCTCATCCTTAGGAAAAACAAACCAAATCATTGCAAGACATAAACAACATGCAAACCATGTATGATAAGCAAGATTTTAAATTAGAAAATGAACTTGCAGATTACTTTGAAAAAGGAATTGTTGAGAATCTAGTAGGTTTGATTGATAACATTCCTTGTAATTCTGTTTTTTCTAATTTTGATCTATCTGATGATGATTTATTCCAAATAGAAGCTAATCTGACAGGACCAAAATCAGCAGATTTGTGGGAAGAAGATCATATCCATCAGCTTCAAGAAAGTAATGAGCCAATGCAGGTTATTTATGATACTGATGGAGAAAGTTATGAAAGCTTGAAACCTTTTAACTCAGATTTCGAGGAGGAATGCAATGAAGAAACGTTTGAGCAGGTTAAGCCCAAAAATCCTTCTCTTGAAAAAGAGGAAGTTATTAAACATACCCCTTCCCAAGAATATAATAACCTCTTCACAGAGCCCAGTCCATTAAAACAGGACACACCAGGACTTCTAAAGGATAACACTGCAGTGTATGAGGCTTTTTCTAGTTCAGATGAGAACGAAGATGAGGAAGAATGTCTGTCTCAAAAGACTCTTTACCTTGATCTAGTAGAGAAGGAAGTTTATTGTAATTATATCTGTAAGGAAATCTCTCCTTGGACAAAAGAAGAAATTGATCAAATACTAAACAAGAAACTTACCTCCAAACTTTCATTTGAACAAGAAAATCATCAACTTAGTGCCTACTCCATAGAACAACCTAACGACGCTCAAGACAAAGAAGATAGTATGGAAATTAATGATAAATCTGGAACTAGTCCTTTTGGAGTATGAGCTTTGATGGGTTATGTACTAAAAACAGTGCAGGTATAGGAATATGGCTTTACAATACTCAAATCAATCATTCTGAAGCCTATTCATATAAATTGAATTTTCAATGCACAAATGACATCGTAGAGTATGAGGAATTTCTTTTAGGACTCCACTTACTGAAGAAATTAGGAACCTAGAGGATAACAGTCTATGGAAATGTAGAATTGGAAATTAGGCAAGTACATGAAGAAAACATGATTAAAAATCCCAGACTTAGAGCCTATAAGGAGGATGTTATGGACTTGTTGAAAACATTTCAAGAGATCCAACTTATCCTTGTACCCAAGAACCAGAACATTCTTGCTAACGGATTAGTCCTTCTTTCTAGCACATGCTTAAGACCTTGGGAAAGCAAAAAGTATTCAATTCAAGAAAAATTCAGACCAGCTATCTCGAGCCATAAAAAGTGCTCACAAGTTTTTGGGGAAGAAAAACAAATAGAAGACTATCCTGCTGAGGATATACCATCTTTTCAAGAGAAACTTTCTCCCATCACTGATATCAATCTGCCATTCAAAGAACCTAAATTTATATCAGAAGCAAGCATAGATTTAGAGAAAGAAGAAATTTCACTGCTTGTTGTTTTGCAGGTTAAGAATGATGATGCTTCCAAGCAACGTACTGAAGATATAGTCCTCAAAGCTGATTTCTTGGAAGCAGATAATCTACCAATGGTGGAGGACCAAAAAGAGGAGAATCTTCATCTTTTATTTGTTGATCCTTTGGAAGAGTGTGTGTAGTTCCCAACTAGCTCAAATTATCAAGCATGGATCCTTTGCAAGAGCCAAATGCATGAAAAGTTGTCACCTTCTATGATATTCTTGGTTTTTAAGATTAATATTCAAAATGTACTATGGATACCCCTGACAAACAGCCAGAGTTTCTTCTTCTTCTTTACACTACTCAACTGGCTACATTGGCACTTTTGTATCATATAAAGATGTAAATACTCCAAGTTATAATAGGTTAGATAGGAATTTCAATAAAGCTCAACCTTTGAGCATTTCAAGTTAGTTGTTGATTTTTGTCTTGAAGAAAAAATAAAAAATAAAAAAAACAATAGAAGCTAGAAAATAGGGCAGAGAGAAAACAAGAAAGGTACAGCCCCGTACCAAAAAAGGGAAACAACATCTGAAAGTGTGCAAGTTCAAATGCCACTCCTAAAAAACAAACTCCTAGTTAGTCATACAGCCTAATCTTGACTAATTAGTTTTCAATTTACTGCTGATAGGTTAGTGAAATAGATTTTCCAAATAGCTTAATCTTGGCTTATCAGTTAGGTAGATTAGGGTAGAAAATAATGGTTTAAACAAGCTGAAAATATGAACCTAAGTTTCCAAAAGAAGAATGACTCTAATTTGTTTAAATCATGAGTCAAAAACAGTAGTAAACTGGTTCTAATAAGCCCAAAACTCAAAACATTAAGGAATGTAAAACAGCTCAAACAAACTAAAAAACAGAGCTAAAGAAAAGAGAAGGATGTGCTTAAAACTTTCAGATCTTAAGCCTTCACCATTTTGATTTGATTTTCTACAAAATAATAATCTATGTGCAGCTTTTTTTTATGCCATATATTAGCAACAAGTTAGACTGTTCAATCCTGACTTGTCTGCTTTTAAATTTCTTGTTTTAGAATTTAGAAAATAAAAATCTGTTAGACTGTTTAATCCTAACAGATAGTAGATTAGGTAGAGAAGCTTATGAACTCAACTGTTTAATCTGAGTTCATGGAGAAATAAGAAGTAGAATTAGATTATTTTTTTTCTTTCAAAAGAATAAAATTCTTGTAAAAGAGTTTGCCAATCCAAATGCACTCTCAAAGAAGAAAAAATGTTAGATCAGTAGGATTGGGTAGGTAGAAAGCTTGTTTTGATCAAGTTCCATTGTTTTTCATGGCTGCTAACATGGTCAGACAAAAATAAGATCAACAAAAGAAGAAAAAATTACAGCCCAAAGGATGAGGCATTGGTTAGCTTCTAGAGAAGACATGTCTGAGATTCTTGGCACCTCTAAGGAGCTGCCATCCCAAGTTGGAGCTGCTGTTAGCCACCTATAAAAATTTTCATATCAAATGGTGGCTAAATCATTTTTGAAGCCTTCAAGAAACAAATTTTATTGCAAAATTTTTATTCTTGAAGTCTTGTGAAGATATCTTATCCTTTGATTAATCTTCACTATTGTTTCCCTCTTAAACTCTGAAGTTTTGTTGTTTTCTTGAAGAAAATACTGCTGCAAAAAACCCAGTTTTTCCCTTCACTTTTACCCCTTCTTTCACTGCAAATTAACCTTCATTTTTATCCCCTTTTTTCCCATGAAACTCCTCTATTTTTCATTTATTCCCTTCTTCCCTTCATAAAATCCCTTTTACAAGGTTTAAAACTCATTTTTAAACCTTACCAAAACCCCCAAATCCATTGAAAAACCTTGAAAAATTCATTAAAAATAATTTTTTTAACTACGGGCCTAAGCCCCTTTGGGCTAGGCCCTAAACCACTTCCCCACCATTTTCCCTAGCACTGGAACCAAGCGCTAAACCCATTTGGTGCTTATTGCATCGAAAAAATTGATGCGCTCAAGTCTATTTGTCATGTGAAGTCCCCCGATGCGATTGGCCCTTTTATACAAATCCCCAATCCCTTTACCGCTTCATATAACCCAAGAGCCCGCAATCGGGCGCTTAAAATTGTAAAAGAACCCATCCCTGATGCAATTTTCCTTTGAAAAAATCATAAAACCCATTTTTTTTATGTTATAAAGGAAACCCGCTGTTTCATTTTTTTAAAAGGAGAAGAACCGTTGATCTTAGAAACCGATCGACGGTAAATAAATTCTCGCATTGGAGTTTGATCGGGCGCATTTTAAAATAACCCACTCCTTCATCCCGATTCCGATTGGCCCTCTTATGCATATAACCCCAGTCCCTTTCACTTGTTCATATATCCAAAAGCCCCGTAATCGGGCACCAAACTTCATATATAAACTCTCCCCGAAGCCGAAAAACCTTTGTATTTCATAAATTTTTTATTTTCATATGTTATAAAGTGGACCCGCCGTTCATTGGTCGAAGCCCTTCTCCACCGTTAAATCTTGAGCCAATTGATGGCCAACGCCATCTCGCATCAGAGATTTCCATTGGCGCATTTTGTTATTATATTCACCACCTCCGATTGGCCTCCTCTGATATATTCTCTGTCATCGATCTGATCTGCAGATCGACGGTTCACTTCTGATTGCATCGACACTCCTCTGTCTATGCCCCCGCTGATCACAAAGCTCCGATTACATCCTAGCCATCCACATGTTAAGATCCGATGGCCCATATTAGTCTTTCCAACCTTGGTTAAAAACATGAAAACCCCTGTATAATTTTCTTTTAGCCAATCTCCACCGTTGATCTTTGCAGATCAACGACCCATATTAACCCTTTCTCCGCCTCGTTTATTTTTCCATTTAACTCCAGTTTCGATCTCCACCATTGATCCATTTGATCCAACGGCTCAAATTAAAACCACCCTACCTACTTCTACCCGCGCATCTTGTCGATATCGTGCTCACTCCCCACCGTTCGATCTGAGGCCCCAGATCTAACGGCTGACGTGTGTTTTCGAGTGAATTCATACTCGGAGGTTAATGATTTTAAATCACGTGATGTAAGTAGTTTTCCAATGCCACGTGTCAGGTGGGAACACATATCGCATTCGAAAATTAAAAACTGCCTACCTGTCTTTTCACATCGCGATACAGCTGTTTTCTCCACCCGAAACCGCTTTCCCTTGTTTCCATTGTGTTTCATCGCGTGTGACCTCCACCGTTGATCTCTGCAGATCAACGGTCCCAATTTGATTTCACGTTGTTCTATCACCATCGGAAATTCACCAAGGGTTTTTGTGATCAACCACAGCCGTTGATCTCTGAAGCCAATACGATCTAATGGCCCAGAATCATTTCGGAATCCTTAATTTTCCTTCGTGCCTTTTTCACTGCTGATTAAGGTTTTAACCCCATTTCTTCACATTTTTCGCCATTTTGTAATATATGTGACCCCTTCACATTGTATTGCCCCGATTGATCTTGACAGTCGATCAAAACAGATCTACGGCCCGGACTTAATCCTCTGCACCATTCTTCCAAACCTGCTCTCCTTTGACCCCCACAAAAAAATCTCCACCGTTGGATGCTTTCATCCAACGGTCACAATCCAAGCTCGAGCCTCTGAAGCAGTTTTACCAAATACGCAGGATTTCATAACTATTTTATGGTTTATGCAGGTTTTAAATGTTTTTCAAATGATTTTAAAAGAAAATAAAATCCGAGGATGACGATCCTCCAGGTTTTCATTTATCAAAGAATATCCACCTACGGGGTTCAAGGCCACGTTTCATCAGTGCATCATGAGCATGGATGCCATAAGAACCCTCTACACACCTGCACATCAACAAGACACAGTCCAGCTTAATTGAAACACAGAGTATCATTTTTGAAGATTAAATTAAACCAGAGATGAAGAATTGAAGATCTTGTACACAATTTGGGTGAATTACGGCTAAAAATCGAAAATTAAAAGCCTAATCCACATAATTAAACATAGTTAAAGGAAATAAGATAGAATTAGGCCGGATTAAGCCTAACACACAGAATCAAATAAAATTAACAGTGTTTAAAGAAAATCAGAAATATCTATCATACAGAGATAGCCTCCACCACCACATTAGAGGCTAATTGATTCCTCTCGGCTACCTAATGCCACCTGTAGCCTCAAAATCATTCAACATAGGCCAAGTAATGACTAGAACAGAGCATATGTGCCCTAATATAGCTGAATAGTTATTACTAATCAAAGAAGCTAATATAAACTGTCAGCAGAATTATTACAGAGATGACACAGAGCCTTAGAATCAACAAAAGCTTCCCAACAAGCTTAAAATTTAATGTAAACCAATTAATACAGGAAAATATCTATAGAATTCTCCATTGAGCCCCTCATAGGCCGAGAAGCATTAACTGTATTAATTGAACTTAGAAGATCTTTTATCTCTTTCGACCTCGTCATTTTCCTCTAAAATATTATTGAGGAGCTCATTATAAAGGGTTGGTCACTACATATCTATTGCCTGTAAATAGTTTACTGAAGCTGCTGTAAGCTCTGTTTGTCATTGAAAATACCTAAGTTGAGATGAGAAGCTTGAAGCTGTAGAGACCCACTGGACTTGAAGATTGTAACTAGTTTGAAGCATCAAATACAAGCTGATTTATGGGATCCTGGTCTATGTCAACAGTGATGTTTTTCTTATTGGAAATTTTTATTTTATTTCTTTTTCCATTCTGTCCATATTCTCTGATAAAGAAAAGCAATTATAGAGTTAGGATTTACTGTCAAAGGTACCCTGCTCTTACTGATAAGCTTTATCTACATGTTTTTTTCCAATCGTGTTTTTTAAGAATTATTTAGTACAGTTCAAGCAGTTAGGAATGTTGGTGTTCCCTCGTCCTACTATCTACTTTAAACATTGTTCTTGAATTTTATTTTCAGTGTCTTCTAAGTAAATATTAACTAGGGAGAATTTATGGTGAGCCTTGTCCCCTCGTTTTATATCCAAAGGTTGTCTGAAAGTTTCCCTAAGAGTATGTTGAAAGCAGGCTAGGTTCAAAGTCCTTACCTGATCTTAGACTATTCTTTGTCATCTTAAGTGTTGTCTTGATAAGTTTTCTAAGTAAAGCAGAGCTAGGGAAGTCTATGGTGAGCCCAGTCCTCTAGTTTCTTCTCCAACAGTTGCTTTGACAAGTTTCCCTTTGAATATGCTGAAAGCAAGATAGGTTCAAAGTCCTTACTTGATCTTAAGCTATTCTTTTTTTGTTTTAAATGATTTCTGTTGACAGTGCATCAAAATCTGGCTAGTTTTGAAGTACTTACCAGATCTTAGATAACTTTTATATCTTTCTTAAGTGTATGCCGAAATCAGGATAATTTCAAAGTACTTACTTGATCATAGGCTACTCTTTGTTCTTCATTTGTTTGATTTCCCTTCTTATTTATTCATTTCATTCCATAAAATCAACTTAAAGAGATCCTTAGTCATAGATGACTTGCCCCATGGACCACTCTTGAACCTTGTTGTTTCAATTAAATCGTACTATGACTCCATAGCCCAATGGTTTGAAGCTGTTTCTTGCCTATCTTGTTAGCTGAATCAATATTTCACTTTCATTCACATTCACCCTTCATTTGGACTTCCTTCACCTTCACATATCTTTGCCCAACCAAAACAAACAAAACCTCGTTCTTCATAACTAGCCGAATATCAAATTTTCAAAACTTAAAGATAAATAAATCTTTTCACTTATTAGAGAGATCCCTCTCTGGATTCAGGAGGGCTAGATCCTAGAATCCAAAAGTTTGTTAGTGTTGTCTCTGCAGTTTTAGTCTCACCAATATGCTAAAATTACAAATTCCTAACAGATCCCAAAGAGGAAGAGAGAGTGTTCAGAAAAACATTCCTTGACATGACTGAAATGGTGAGAGTCCTTTATTAAGAAAGGAATGAAAGACTAGAAGGAGAAGGATCCAAAGTTCACAAGGAAGGTCAGGGATCATGAGGAGGCCATAGTGATGAAGATAAATCCAAGAAGGGTAATGGAAGAAATGGAGACAGTGGAAATTCACCATCATCACCCTAATCTTCATCTTCATCATCCTCTACTTCATCTTTAGTACACCAGTCACACAAGTCAGATAACACTGGTAAAAATTCTTTTCTAAAACTTGATGTTAAGTTTGAATTGCCAATGTTTTATGGTGAAGTTAATGCAGAAAAGCTAGATAATTGGATTAGGCAATTAGAGGTCTATTTGAGAATTCAAAATTTTCATGATGATGACACCAAAATCCAACTAGCTTCATTAAGAATGGAAGGTGCAACACTTGTTTGGGGGGAATCCAAGACAAAGGAGGAGATCAAGAAATATGGTAATATTATCTTATCATGGACTGATTTCATTACTGCAATAAAACAATAGTTTTATTCATTTTCTCACATGAAAAAATCCATAATGGACTGGAAAAATTTTAAACAATTGAAAGGACAAAATGTTCAAGTGTATACTCAAGAATTTAGAAGAAGAGTTCTTTTACTAGGAGTAGATTTACATAGCCAAGACACTTTGCTCAAGTATGTAGGAGGTTTACATACCTACCTAAGACATACAATCCTCATGTTTAACCCTACACGCCTAGATGAGGTTTGTGTTCAAGCCACACCTTTAGAGGCAAGGGGAAAACAAAAGTTAGATGGGAATGAAGAAAATGAGTTTAAAGGAAAATGGAAGAAAAAGAGAAATGCAAATACTAGAAAAGAGGAGGAAAAATTCTTTTGCAAACACTGTTCTAAAAATAGCCATGACAAGGACCATTGTTGGAAACTTCATCCAGAGTTGAAACCAGGAAGTTTTAAAGCTAAAGAGAAAGCCAAGGAAAAAGGCAAGATAGTGGAAATAGTTGAACAAGACCTAGGGTCAGATTCAGGAGATGAAACAAAAATAATAGCTATGGGACTAGAGAAAATAAAGGGGAATGAAAAGAAGCCCAGTTCTAGTATTTCTAACTGTCAAATAGAAGCTCCAAGTGCAGAAAAGAGAATTGAACTATTTCATGTGAGGGTCATTTCCAAACATACCAAGGTTGACACATTGTTTGACAGTGGGTCACAAGCAAATTTAATTTTTGAAGACTTGGTAAAAAAACTTAATCTTGAGACCATTCCACATCCAAAACCATATCCTCTTGGTTGGATTTTTAAGGATGCAAATTTACAGGTTTCAACGAAGTGCATGTTGCGCTTTGCAATAACTGCACATTTTATTGAAGCAGTTGAATTAGATTTTGTTCCACTTGATATAACAGGTATGGTGTTGGACAGTCCTTACTTGTATGACAAGAAATCTATCTTACTTGTGAGAGGTCATCGCAAAAAACTAGACTCTTCTTTAGTTAATGCAGGGCAGATTAAGAGGCTTGTCAATGAAAGTCAAAAATTGACATTGATGATGATTAAACAAAGACAATTTTTACATAATTATTTTCATGTAAATGTTGATATATGTAATGATTTGTTTTAGTTTGAAAGCAGGTTTTCTTTGAAAGAAGATGACAAGCAGTTGCAACAGTCGATATTGGTGTCGAGAGGTGCTGAAAAAAAGTGTCAGTGCAATAAGTTGCAAAGATTCAAGAGAGGGAAAAGAAACTTAGCAAAGAAGGCACAATATTTAGTAATTATCATTGTTGGTTTCAAAAAGGCATGGTACTATGGTGAAAAAACTTGGTCAGGAATCGACACAAGTTTAAGGCTAATTCAACAAAAAATCGCCATAAGGACAGGACACAAGGTGAGAGTAATTTCAAGTTTCCTTTGATTAAAGACCAATGTACAAACAAGATGTTTAATGCAAAGTTAGGTTTTTTTTCTACAAGTTTCTAAAATGTGCAACATGACAAGGTCAAAGTCAGCAATGGTTGGTCAACGAAATCAAGGAAAAATTTGTCATTTCATGAAAAGCTCCAATTAATGAAATTAGGGAAATTTTAGTGGATTAAGATTGGAAGAGTAGGGACAAAGTCTCCTCATCTTCATGTTCAGTATTCCAGAGATCTTTTGGGGTCCAAAAGCTTCCTAGCAGGGAGGTATGATCAAGAGATCATGTCCATTGTTTAAAAATGCTCAAAAATGAAAGTGCTTAAAAGTGTTTGCAACCTGAGTGACCGGAAAGGTCACGTCGTTGTGATTTTGGCACCATGAACGGTTCGAAAAAAAGAGGTCATATCCAGAAGTTATGAAGCTTTGAAAAGCCCAATAAACCCCAAAAAATGACATTTTGACTAAGTTTGACTTAGCATAAAAATTTTCAAAAAACAATTAATATTTGAAAAATATTTTTATTATATCGTTTATTGTTCCAATCATCGGGTGCCACGTGGCCAACCCAAAGGTTTCCACGTGGTCCCAGGCCAGAGGTTGAATGGTCGTGTAATTTGTTTTTGGAGACTATGGGGTTCGAACACGGGACCTCCTGCACATAGTGCATGCGCCCAACCACCATGCCACACATTTGGTTCTTAGCCTTATACACTGACGCTTCTATTTATGGTTTACGGGTATTAAGTTCGGGGGATGGGGAGGCAAACCCCTAAGGGCTAGCCCCCCACCATGTGTCCACGTACCTAGAACCAGGGCCTTCAATCGGTAGAAAATCCAATGTTAACTCCAGCATGAAACCTGTTCGCATGGCGGGTTAACATTTATTGTTACAGTTACGTGGCAGTAACCGCCCAGATTATCCACCAGAGTCCCACATGTGACCACTTCTGAAACATTTAACTTAACTGCCAGTCCGCCGACAATTTCGGCTGGTGGACCTGTAGATCAGTTCTAGTTTCTAAATTTTCGGTGTTAACTAGAGTTTCTCCATCTTTGGAGGAGCTTTCTTAGGAGTGATTGGACAAATTACAATTTGGGTCATAACTCTTGGGATATTCAACCATTTTTTATGAATGAATAGTCATTTTTGGCTAATTTAAGCATTTTGAAGCTGTTTTTATAGAGACCACAACAATTTGAGGCTTTATTTTACATGTACTTACCATTATTGAGCAATAATATATGAGGGACATGCCATTGGGAGATGGACCAGCAGATGTAGCTCAGGAGGGGTAAACTGCTTCATCAAATTTGTTGAGTATTGTTACATGTGATGTTTATTTCTCTGTTATATACTGTTGCACAGTGTTATAAAAGATAATTTAAATGCTTTAAGCTCACATAAAAATCTGTTTAACTACTTTAAAACCATTTGTTTCACCTGCAAACTTTAGTGAACCTTATGCACACAATTTGATTACTATTTGGATACTTAGCACAACAAAACTAATAAATTGCATTCAAATCAATGAGAAGTATCACCTCATGAAAAATGGCTTGGTGAGATGCAAAACAAATGATGCTCCAGAACTGAGCTATAGAGAAAGTTAAAGTGTGGTGGAAGCACTTTGGGCCCAATGAAGCTACATAGGAGATGGCTGATCAGATGCGTGCTTTATATCCTTATTTATTTGTTGGTTGAGTAGATGTTTTTGGATTATGTGTTTTGGTTTATATTGATATATTCAAATTTTTATTGTGAATACTGCAATGATTTGTGTTAGTACGAATCTTAATTCCAGGTGTACGAAAAAAGACCAGTTTAGCTGCGCATAACAAACAACCTTAACAGCAGAAATGACTTCCAATATCTTCAGATCTATAGTTAGGTGATCAAGATAAATGTTGCAAAAATCTAGATCTATGCATTAGAAGACATTAAATAGTAGAAAAAATAATATTTACTCTATGCATCCAACAGAAAAGACAAGAATATATCAAATGAATTTGTATTAATGGCACTTGGGAGGAAAACACAAGAGGGTGTTCCCAGTTCTCCTCAATGGGATGGGTTCTTGTAAGTCCTCAGCACTTCAGATTTAGAATTCCTCTCTCTTGATGGTGTAGAAAACCCAGACAAAAATGGAAAAGTATGGCTATGATGGTGGATCAATAGCAAGACCAAGAGTTGAGATCCAGAGTGAACTTTAGGCAACAAAAGGTGATAAATGAATGGGAAAACCCTTCTATTTATAGCAAAATATTGAGTTAGTCTAGATATTGGTGCATAATTAAAATATTATTAACCAAATCAAGATCAAACTTTTATAGAATATTTTATTATATTTGTTGGAGGGAAAAGGAATTTGACTTGGGTCAAATCCCTTTATTTGTAAATAATAAATAAATAAATGATTTATTTATCATTTTAAGGATGTGGTTGAGTAATAATAAATAAATAAATGATTTATTTATCATTTTAAGGATATGGTTGAGTAATAATCAAATAAATAATGATTTATTTAATTATTTAAGGGAGATTTAGTCATATTTAACAAAGAATATTATTTAAGTAATGTTTAAATAATTATTCTTAGAAAGTAATAAGATAAATAATGATTTATCTAATTAATTTCCTTGTTTTGGGTTAAATATAACCAGGAATATTAATTAAACGGTTGTTTAACTAATTATTCCTTGAGGAAAATCAAACAAATATGAATTTATTTAATGTTTCCCCATGGGGTTTCCTATTTAGACCATAAGCAACTTAATAAAGGTGGTTTTACTAAGTTATTTTCATAGTGAATGCAATTATACTTAGGGTAAAATTGGTCTTACATGGTGTACTTGGGTCCATCTAATACCAATGAGTTAGATGACCAAAAAATGGTGTAAAAAATTGTGTTATAAATCTCCAATAAGTAGTTTCTATATCATTTAATGCTTGGTTGGAAAAACAAAAAACCCTCTTAGGTTCTCCCAAAAACCTAGGGTAGACAGAGGAAGGGATCTACTGTAATATGGTTGGATGTATTCAAGAATTAAAGAGGTAAATGAATTTGACAAAGTGGTGGCAAAGGATAACCCACTTCTCTTCCTGCGTAGATCTCTTATAGGATTTAGTGTAGTTGATAAGTGTTCCTAGCTAACACCAAAGATTGATTCTGCACACAAATTAACACAAGAAAAACCTCAATAACATGATATATCATAAGTTGATAACACTAAATAATAAACAATTTCATAACATTGGATATTGTTAGGTCTCCGTAGTTTGCAAGATTGGCAAGAATAAACGCTGCAGAGCCTACATCAAAACCACTTTGGAATCTTAGGATCTAGCCCTCCTAGATTCAGAGAGGGATCTCTCTATATAAGTGTTTTCAAAGATATGATCTTTAAGGCTTATTATATGATTTTAGGCTAGTTATGAAGTACAAGGGTTTTGTTTGTTTTGGTTGGGATGGATATCATTAAAATGAAGGAAGTATTCTGAGGGGTAAAGGTGTAAGTAGGTAGAAAATGTTTCAGCTGATAAGATAGGTAAGAAACAGTATCAATCCATTGGGCTATGGAGTCACAAAAGGGTTTAATTGGACAACAGGTTTCAAGAGTGGTCTATGGGGCAAGTCATCTATGTCAAAGGATCTCTTTAAGTTGATTTATGGTAGGGAACATTAAGAGTGGTGAAAGAAGCAAACACATAAGAAAACAAAGGTCAAATTAAGATCAAGTAAGGACCTTTAACCTAGTCTGCTTTCAGCATACTCAAAGGAAAACAAAGAATAGCTTAAGATCAAATAAAGACTTTTAACTGAGTCTGCTTTCAGCATATTCTCAAAGAAACACTTTAAAGATAAAACAAAGAATAGCCTAAGATCAATTAAGGACTTTTAACCTAGCCTGCTTTCAACATATTCAAAGGAAAAGTATTCAAGATGAACATAAAATGTAGCCTAAGATCAGGTAAGTAATTTTAACCTAGCCTGCTTTTGACATACTCTTAAGGGATCTTTTCAAAGTAACTGTTGGAGATAAACTAGAGGACATGGCTAACCATAGACTTCCCTAGTTCAACTTTAATTATCATACTTTTCAAGAACATTCAAGAATAGAATCTCAAATTTTACTCAACAAGACATGGGCTCACCAACATTCCTTGACTGATTACACTCTATTGAAGTGTCCTCAAACACACAATTAGCAGAAAACATAAAGATAAAGCTTATTAGTGAGACTTAGGGTACTTTGCAGTAAATCCTAATCTATATTTGTTGTTCTTTATCAGAGAAAGTGGAAAGTATGGAAAACATAAGAAAAATAACAATTACAGTAAGAAAAACATCACCATTGACATAGACCAGGATCCCATAAATCAAATTTTTTATTTGATGTTCAAACCAGTTACAATCTTCAAGTCCAGTGGGTCTTTTACAGCTTCAAATCTCTCATCTCAGCCTATCCTTTTTCAATTACAAAATAGAGCTTCAACAGCCTAAAAAGCTATTTACATTTAAAAAGTATGCAACCAACAATAATATTGTCTTCTAGAGAAGTATTTATAGAAGAATGAGGAGGTGGAGTGAGAGAAAAGGTTATTTTCTCAATTAATACAGAGTAAATGCTTCGCGGCCTTTGAAGGGCCAAATGGAGAAGTTTTCAAATGTTTTAACTCTTCCAATTGATTATTACATTAAATTTTATCAACTTCAGTCACTTTTTTTGACTTTGAGGCTTTTGGGTAGGTTGGCAATTACTTCTTATCTATCTTTGGCAAATATCTCTGACTGTGCATTAACTATGTATTATTTTTAGGTAAAATCAGCTGGCAGGTAGCATTTTGAGGAGTAAGTGCCTCAATGATGTTGCATTTGGAGGCTCTCTTAGTTGGTTTGTCAACTTATGTGGCTTCAAACACTAATTTAGGCCTTGAGCTTGCTTTAAGGCTTTATAATCATCTTTGGGGTTTTTAAACCCTTTCTGTTGACTTTATTCACTATTAAATATCCCTTTTTCTTTGGCTTTCGGCTTTCATTGTCAGGTTAAGCTCCTTGATCTTCAATATTTATGTATTTAACCCTTTATCTTTAAATATTCGATGAATTTCCCTTTAATCCGCTGTATTTAACCTTTAAACTGTGCATTTACCCTTAAACTGTAGGATTAAGCCTTTAATCTTCAAATTTTATGCATAATCCTTTATCTTCAATCTCCACTATTTTTTCCTTTTGCTACTGTGGAAAAATGACTTTAGCGCGTGGGGGTTTGATTTGAATAACCAATGTTTATGCAACATGGATTAAAAACTTGGATTTATACCCAGAAAGCTCTTTTTTCTGTGTTATTCGGGCTTTGGATGTGCTAACCCTCGGCATTGTCCCTTCATGGGCTATGGAAAGGGTTTTCACCCTTAAAACCGACATCAAACCCTACGTAAAACCAACAAGCATGTTATAAAATCCTGCGGGGTTGGAAAAACTAAATGCAGAGGAGTGGGATATGTAGGCGGAGGAGCAGAGGAGGTTTTATGGAAAAAACCTACGAAAATCGGGTTTTAAAACTGTATTTGGCACGAAATATGGCTTAGCAGTTTTGGAAATACCGCTGGAGGTTTTTGCGTTCAATTTAGGTGGTAAATGATTTTCGATCAATCGAACGCGATTCAATCATTGCACAGCATGCGTCCTCCATAAAACCAGTGGTTTCGCATGAATTTTGGTAGTTAAACCTGACGACAAAATCTACGCGAAATTGATCGTGAGCCGTTAGATTTGGGGGTGGAGATCCAATGGTGGGGAAGGAGCGCGATGGACAGAAAGTGCTCGAGCGAGGATGGAAGTGGGAGCCAGGTGTCAGCCAGGGATTGGAAGGGAAGTTGGATAATGATGGGTGGGCCATAATGGTGACATAACCTTTTTGTCGCCTTGATCGGCGGGGTCGTTTGTTCGAGTTAAAGGAGAACCGTCGAATCAAATGAATCAACGGTGGGAATTTATTTATGGTGGTGAAAGGATATATAATAGTTGGGAGGATGAAGGGCAAGAGGGGAAGGATGGTGGCCGTTGATCTTTATAGATCAATGGTGGGGTTGGATTCGTGGAGTGATAAGGCGGGGGAAAAAGGAATGGAGGAATGCGGCTAGGAGAGAAAAAGGGACGGTGTGGGTGAATTAGCACCGCAGGATCAAATAGATCAACGGCCCAGATTAATGTAGGTTTTGACAAGTGTGGCGGGGGGAAATCAAAGGAAAAATGCATTTTACCATAGGTGCGGGGGGTAAAATAGAAGATAAGGGAAGGGGGGCTAGGGATAAGATAGAAGTGCTGTTGTGTGGAGGAGTAGGGAACCAGGGGCGGAGGAAAAAAGGGGCCAGGGGGCTTAAGGATTTAGCACCAGGTCGTGGGCACAGGGTTACATGGTGGAAACAAGGAAGGGGGCTTAAGGCCTAAAAGGGGCGGAAGAGGTTTTTCAAAGGTTTTTATGCGTTTTTTGTGGGTTTTCATGGTTTTTTCAAGTTCTGATAGTTAAAAGGAAGGGTTTTTAAACCATAAAAAGGGGTTTTATAGCTTTAAAAAGGGATTTTTGATGAAATGAAAGGTAACTTAAATGGAGAAAAGGGAATTATTAGCAGAGGAGACAGGTTACTTGAAATGAATGATAGTGAATGAAATGAAGGGTTTTTTGGAGGCATGAAATGGTGGAAATTTAGGCCTTGTAAACAGTTTCTTTTTGACATCAGAAAGGTTACTTTGGGATTTATTTGAAGGAAACAACAGTGAAGATTACTCTTTGAATTAGAATGCATCAGAAGGCTTCAAGAATGAGAAATTTTCTATGAAAATAATCTCTTGAAGGCTCAAGACTTGTTTTAGCCATCATTTTCCATGACAAAAATTTATTGATGGCTAACAGATACCTCCTTAATCCAACTTCCAAACTATAATTAAGAAAATACAAGATGCATAAATGATAAAAAACAATATGGAAGAAACAACACTAAATCTATATCTTAAAGAGATGAAGGAAATTTACAACCATTAGATATACTTGCAACAACACCTCCTCCATATCATAGCTCAAAAAACTCTCTTAAGTTATATCTCATCAACATAACAATACCAGACTGTAATATTCCAAAATTAGCATGCAGCTAATTGGAATATTGATTTTTTCTTTTTTCACCTAGCAGTTGAATAAATGGGTAAGAAGGCCCATGCATATTAAAAATAGGAATAAAATCCCTCATGTTGTGAAAAGGGATCATGATACTAGTTGGATTTTACACTCTCATGTGTGAACAAGGACAAATGCATGTGGACAAGGTCAAGTTTGATCAAGTCAACAACGTTGGTATGAGAGGAGGAGATCATCCATAAAGACAACGAAGTAAAGGTAGGAGGAATATTCCTTGGAAGAGGAAACCCTAATGAGTGGGACCCAAGGAAAGAAGGCTCACAGTTGTTTATAAGGAGGGAAAGGTAGCCATAGTGAGGGTGTTATTGATTATTGGAATTTTGATCTGCATGACTATTGCGCTTTCTTCAACTGTTTAGTTGAGATTGTTGTGCTGCTTAGCACTGGGTGTTCCCGAGCGGGAATCCCATCTCCTTTCTTGAGAGGCCTCTTGGGGGAGAATTGTACTTCAGTTTTCCACACTCAGGCTTAAGGCCAAGCATCAGTCTTTAGCTACAACATTATTTCTACAGGAGGTAGTGTTGTGTTGTAGGGTGTTGTAGTGGAGGGTTGAGAAACCCATTTCTAGAGCTTGTTTTTCAGAGGAGGAAGCATTCCTCTCTTTGAGAGATCAGTGAGGGAGATATTGGAGTATATTTTCATATCTTGGCACTGGGCCAAAGTACTTCCATCACCTACAGCGCATTCCCTTGTAGGAGCTGTGTCATTTCTCATAGTGTTGCAGAAGGAGGGCTAAAGCCCTTGATTTTCAGCCAGTTTCTTAGGGAAAGGGTCCATCCTTCTCCTGGAAAACAAGTAAGAGGGATTCTCCTCTATTTCTTGTAATATTCAGCTTCATGTATGTAGATTTGCAGTAATACTGCATTATTTTAGATCCAGATCTGTAGATCCACTCTTTTGTACTCATGCTTTCAGGAAACCCTTGTCGGGTTATCTAAATAATGTATTAAGGAGGCCTGATCTCTATTTTTCTCAGTAATTTGATTAAAAAAACTCTATATCTATTTTTTATATCATATTTTTGCAGAAACCCTTATTTAATCATGCTGTCACTTGCTTCATAAATTTTGCATGGTAAAAGTCATGGGGTTTGGGTGTTTTTAAGATATTTTGAGGCTGGGAGATCTGTTTAACACATCAAAAGGGATTTTTTTCTGATCCCCTTATATATTTGATGGAAATAATACATAATATAAGGGATACAAGTGCTATTTCTCATAGTTGTATCATAATTTTATGAAAATAACGTTTTTATGGTCTATATTGCTGCTTTTTCCAATTTGGGATATTATAGTGGTATCAAAGCATAATCTTGGCTCAGCCTGTGAGTTCTAGCCATTATGCTATCAGAAGAATAAGAAGAAAAAGAGAAGGAGAAAGATCAAAATGATGGAGAGAATGAGCTTTGTCTCATCACTTTTCAGATCTATGAATAACCTCTCCAAAGAGGTTAAGCAGATGAAGGAGCATAAATGCAATGAAACTCCTAGAGGGTTTCAAGAAGAGGAAGGACCATGTACTTCCTATTCTAAAATAGAAGAGGAAAAGAGGGATGGAGGACACTTGGATCACAAGATTCTAAGTGAATACCTTAAGGAGTACAAATCTCAACCTAGAGCCTTCAAGGAGACTCTAGCTTTCCCACAGTTCATTCAACTGGAGGAAGAGATAAGGCCTTATAGCAAAGATAGAATCAAGGGAAATAGGTTTCTATTGCCTAATTTTGATGGGTCATCTACAACAAGGGATTGGGCAAGGAAACTTGATGCATTCTTCCTATTACATCCAGTGGTAGAAAGAGAGGCTGTAGAGATTGCAGCGCTGCACCTAGAGGGTGAAGCCAACATTTGGTGGTTCAGCCACTTGAGTCATGCAAGAGTGACTGATTTTGCAGAATTTACACGAAGGTTGATTGGGAAATTTGGCATAGAGAAATCAGAGAAGGAGGAACCCTCATCACCACTTGAGGAGACTTGTACCAACGTTGTCACAACCATGGAGGGGTAACCAAAAACACCAGCAGTTGGTGGTACCATCACATTGGAGGAAGGAACTCTTGCAGCCATACAAGATGTTCCTGGGTTTCACCAAGGTATGCCTAAGTTTTCATTTTCTCTTGTTTCAGCAAATCTTATGGAGATTTTTATACCATTGCATGTCCCATGGACAAAATGTTGAGCTCCAAGAATGTTCTTTCTTCCACCACATTCCACTCCATTTCTTTTGTCCATTATTAATCCCAGGCTCAAATGATCAATGAAATTAGTTAAAATTGCATTAAGAATGAATATTATGACTAACTTGCTATGTTTTTATGATTTCGTCATTATAGTGCTTTTTGAACTAGGACTAGCTACAGAATGCAGATATTCTGTAGCTAGTTGCCAATTCTGCAGCCGTCTTCATGCTTAAGCAGGTTCCAGATGTCCTCTCAGAGAAAACCACACATGGTCGTATTCCACATCACATCTTTAGCATTTTTTTCTCTCCATGAAGATTGAACGGAATTCTGTACGTGGTTATGCATGTGGAACTCAAACTAGGAGATAGACTCCTAATAGGACAAGGACAGTACAGATGTCCTTTGTCATATTACGATGCCACCTTTAGAGTTCTAGTTCGATTTTAATATGAAAAGACAGTAATCCCTGTATTATCTCAAGTTCTGTTATGTAAATCTGTTATAAATGTAGCTCAGGAAACCGAGAGACAAGTTTTTAGATTTTGGCAAGATTTTGTGGTTGATTGCTGGATTTTTGAAGTTCGAGAATACTTTGTTTTGAAGTGATTCCTCTTTAATGAAAGAATTAGCATTTCCTTGAACGCGTTGAGTCGATCTTGAACTAGATTTCGTGCTACTCTGGTGGTAGAGGGCCCCTGCCTCCTGAGCAGCCTTGTTTTTACGGTTTAGATAAGTATTTTAGTTTCGTTTCTAGCCTAGACAAGTTTCTGAAGTTTATGATCATAGTTGATTTCATTAATCATTACAGCTATACTTACTCTAATAAACTCTTCCACAATATCCTTACGATGAATAAGGCATAGCTGTGGTGTTGTAGATTTTTTTTGCAATTCCTTTCGTTAATTATCACAGTTAGACTTACTCTAATAAACTCTTCCAAAATATCATCATGATGAATAAGGCATAACTGTGGTATTGTAGGTTTTAATTGCTTGTTTACACTAAGTAGCATAGCCAGTCTTACTCTTATAAAGCTCTTCCAAAATATCATAACAATGAGTAAGAAGTAGCTGTGGTGTCTTAGATTTTAGTTGTATTTGCTTTCAGTTTTATGTTCATGTTCAATTGCATTGAATAATACAGCCATACTTGTTCTCACAAACTCTTCCAAAATATCATTCATACTAGACGATATGGGCTGTAGAATTCCTTAGGATAGTTGCATGTTAATCTAGTTATAACACTCCGGAGGTAGAATGCATTTGGTTCAGCTCTGTCATTTCATTTCCAGTTTGATAATAGATTTTCAGTTTAACACTGTTCACTGTACTTCAAATAGACTAGTGGCATTCTAGTTTAGTCTTAGCTTACTGTATTAGCACTCCAATTTAGTTGTCATCCATTGCATTTTTAAATTACATTAGTTGTTAAATTTAAATACCACGGTCTTCATTATTTACAAAACTTGTTTTGTTCCAACCTCATACTAATACATAATCATTTGGACAGAAGTTAGTATCAGTCTAAGACCTAGAGTACTTTGCAACCTTTTTACCATTTCACAAACAAGCCTTTTCTCAAAAACTATTCTAAAAGGAAATCTATAACTTTTGAGTGAAGCCTAGTGGTGCTAGATTGAGTTCCAGAATAGAATTAGAAGCTAGTTTCGAATAGAAATCTTATATTGCTACAAGTGTTCTTTTCCAAATATATCCTAATAGGCCTTTAATCATGGATGAGATGTTGTAACATTGTAAGTTGATTGTTTTATTGTTTAGTTAGGAGAACTTCATTTACACTTAACTTGCCCATTTCTTAAAAGCTCTTCCAAAACATCTTTAAAATATGAATTGGACAAGTTTAAGCTCATGTTGTGATTTATTTTCTTGAAGTCATTATCAAGCTTTGTATTTGTTTTTTACTAGCCATAGTTAGGCTTTGTTCTGTTTTAGTATTTTCATTTGTTATTTACCATCCCTAGTTTAGGCCAATAGCTTCTTTTCACCAGCATTTAGTTTCTTCCCTTTTCAAAACATGAGACCATAAACCAAAAACATCAGAAAAAACTAAACACAACGTGGTAAGAAACAAATACCTAGGCACATATAGTGCACCACACTTCAACAGTTTACCAACCCTGGTTGACAACTAATGAACTCAATTTAGGAGACTAGGTTGAGCACAAACATTTTGGCGTCGTTGCCGGGGAAGTGTAACTAGGTAGCCTTGTTTCTTAACTCCCAAAAACAATTATATGCGTAGAGAGAGAGAGACTCAAGGGGCAGATTCATAAGAAGCAGAAGCTTGATCCCTATAATACCACTTGTTTCACCTAGACCAAGAGCCAGTACACCTCCAACTCAGACCTACATTCCATACCTTACTGATCCTAGACTCCCAGAGGACTTAAGATCAAATATTCCATTAGAAATAACTTCCACTTCATCCACTAAACCTGTCTTAGAAGAAGATTCAAGAACCTTTGCTAGAGACACAAATTTTTCCACTTCCACAGAAGAATCAACTATGGCAGAAGAAGGGGGAGGAGGAGTCTTTAATGGAGAACACACATTATTTGGAGGGGGTAGAGGTAGAGGTAGAGGAGAAGCAGGTAGAGGTGTAGAAGGAGAAGGAGGTAGAGGAAGAGGTAGAAGAGAGATAGGAAGCTCTTTTGGGTTTCCTATAGTAGATGAAGAAACCAATACAACCATGAAAAACATTTCACCCTCTGTCCTTCCAAAATTGTATGGACTTAAAACTAAAGATCCTGAAACCTTCCTATTTGAATTTTAAGTCCTGTGTAGAACTTATGACTACTTACAAGATGCTCAAAAACTTAAATTATTTCCTTCAACATTGAAAGGAGCAGCATTGAAGTGGTTTATGAGTTTGATCAACAATTCTATTAGGACATGGGAAGACATGAAACAAGCATTTCTAGAGAGGTATTTGGATTATTGTATGCCAGTTAATCATAAAAAGGAAGTTTTCAAGATGATACAAAAAGAGGATGAAAACTTGGAAGATTTGTTGGAGAGATTTCATTACAACATCAAAAGAGAAAAAATGGAAAACTTAGATCAAGACACCTTAAAAGCTCTCTTGTTGAAAAAAATTAGGGATGAATGGTTGGATATCCTTAACATGATGGGAAAAGGGGATATATCTCAGCTCACATTACCTGAAATATCTGAGTTATGTATCAACCTTTCAGGAGGGAAATCCAAAACTGTAAAAGGTCCAAGAGACCCTGCTCTTGCAAGGGTAAGTAAGTCTGCTTCTGGGACAGTAAGTAGGGCAGAGATAGGGCATATGCTTGATGAATTCAAATCTTACATCTTAGGGAGTCTTAGTGAACAAATAGACACCCTTAAATTACAAAATAAGCAAAAAGTTGAATCTGATGCTTTAGCAATCTTTTGTCCCAGATGTAGAAAGAAGCATGCCTTGAGAGAGTGTCCTTTGGATGCAAAAGTTGTAGAGACCTGTGTCATTTGTTCAGAAGAGCATGAGACCAAGAGTTGTCCTTCACTTCCTAGTCTTAAAGCTGTCTTTCAAGAGGAAACTCCTACAAGTTCCACAGAATCTCTCAATTTTGTCTCTAGAAGGCCTTGGCAAGGACCTCAAACACAAGGATTTCATGATCAAATGTATAATCAACCTCCACCAAATTGGAATTTTTGGCAGCAACCTTGGCACCAATTTCAAAATCAATCTCAAGCTTGGGCGCAAGGGGCACAAAATCCCTATGGAATATACTCTCATTACTATCAGTATCCACCATCCTATCCACCATATCCACATTTTCCTCAACAACAAAATCCTCAAAATCTACAATATAAAAATCAACCACTTCCATTACCATTTCCTCAAAAATCAAATCAGTTGCCTGCTCAACCCATACCAAACCCCAACAATAAAAATCCTCAAAATACATACATGATAGAAGGCCAACAGTTTCCAACTTATTTAATTACTCCTCTAGACCTTAGTGATGTTCAACTTAGGTCTGGAAGAATACTTGAAAAGAGGAAACCTTATGTGATCATACAAGAACAAGATAAATCTGAGGAAGATTCTCTACGAGAAAATAAAAGTCTTGAAGAAGACACATCTTTTCAGGACCCAAACATTGAAAAATCAAAACAAAAAGAACCAATAATTTCAACTTCTGTATTAGAGCAGCCATCAACATCCACTCCTACACCTCCCTTTCCAGAAATATTACAAATTGATAGAGGTGTAGAAAAACAAATTATGGTGCCTAATTATGATTTCCTAGATGAACTAAGAAATGTTTGCATTAAGATTCCATTATTACAAGCCATCAAGGAAATCCCAATTTTAGCAAAGACAATAAAGGAGTTGAGCATGAAGAAAACAAGAAAAAGAATAAGAGAGACAAAGAAAATTCAACTGGCAGGAAAAATAGCAGACATTATGATGGGTAAGATTGCTATTCCAAAGTATCTAGACCCATGAAATCCAGTTGTTAAAATTCACATCAATGGAATTGAGATCCAAAACACACTCATTGATTTAGGAGCAGCAATCAATATCATGAGTAGACAAATCATGGATAAATTGAAACTTCCTAATCTTCTTTTTACACCCACATTATTACAATTAGCAGACAGATCTATGATCAAACCTGATGGGGTAATAGAAGACATTCCAGTGTCCCTAGATTCTTGGGAGTACCCTATGGATTTCATGATCCTAACTCCTAAGAATAATCTAGGAGGGCATCCTATTATATTAGGAAGACCTTGGTTAGCTACAACTGATGCTTTCATTAGTTGTAGATCCGGATATATGTATATCTATGATGGTAGTTCAACTAAGAAATTCACTTTGTATCCTCCAACAAGGACAATTACATATTTAGATGATACTCAATGGATAGAGGATGAAGAAGACTTACAACCTCTCTTCACAATTTCAGAAATTAGTGAAGATAGTCAAATTCTAAATACTTTAGAAAACTTTGAATCCTCTTCGGAACATAAACATGAACAATTTCAAGAAGAATCCAACATTGAGTTTTTTTCATCAAGGCAGATGTCTCTCTATTCCATGGATAAATTTGGCAGCTCTACAATTGAGATATTTCCAGGAAAAACTTTAAACATAAACAAGAACTTAGAAAAATCTCAACAAGAAGAGCTAGTCAAAATTTTACAGAGACATTTTTCTGCATATGCATGGGAGTACACTGATATGAAAGGGATAAGTCCCAAGACTTGCACTCATCACATCTACATAGAGGAAAATTGTAAACCAATCAGACAACCTCAAAGACGGATGAATCCAAATCTTAGGGAGATTGTTAAAGAAGAATTGCAAAAATTGTTGAATGTCAACTTTATCTATCCTATTTCAGATAGTCAGTGGGTTTCTCCTTTGGTAATTGTGCCAAAGAAAAATGGTAAATGGAGGGTATGTATTGACTATCGAGAATTAAACAAAGCTACTCTTAAAGATCATTTTCCCCTACCTTTCATAGATCAGGTATTAGATACATTAGCTGGAAAAAAGTACTTCTCATTTTTAGATGGGTTTAGTGGTTATAATAAAATCCAAGTAGCACTTGAAGATCAAGACAAAACCACATTTACCTATCCTTGGGGTACCTATGCTTACCGAGTATTTCCATTTGGATTATGCAATGCACCTGCAACATTTCAAAGGGTAGTATTAGGAATTTTTTCAGATCTAATACATGATTGTGTAGAGGTATATATGGATGATTTCACAGTTTATGGAAACACATTTGAAGAAGCCTTAGCAAACTTGGAAAAAGTCTTAAAAATATGTAAAGAAGCAAATCTTTCACTTAGTCATGAAAAGTGTTTTATGATGTTTACTGAAGGAATTATTTTGGGACATCACATTTCAGGGGATGGGATTAGAGTTGATGAGTCAAAAGTTGAAGTCATCTCTAACTTATCTATTCCAAGTTGTCAAAAAGATGTTAGGAGTTTTCTTGGATTTACAGGGTATTATCGGAGGTTTATAGAAAAATTCACCAAGATAGCATCTCCACTCTTTAAATTGCTTACCAAAGACTATGAATTCAAATGGAATTCTAATTGCCAGTTAGCTTTTGAGACCCTGAAAACAAAAATTTCTGAAGCACCTATTTTAGGGGGACCTAACTGGAAGTTACCTTTTCATATTTCAACAGATGCCTCAGATACAGCTCTAGGAGCAGTATTGGGACAAAAATACCTGATTCCTTATGCCATCTACTATACCAGTAAAAATTTGACTCCTGCAGAGTTAAACTATACTGTAACTGAAAAAGATTTTTTAGTTTTTGTTCATGCCATAAACAAATTTAGACACTATATAACAGGCTATGAAACTTTTGTTCACACAGATCATTCTGCAATTAGATATTTAATGAACAAATCAATTACTAATGGCAGAGTTATAAGATGGTTATTACTTCTACAAGAATTCAACATTACCATTCTAGATATTCCTGGAAAACAAAACACAGTAGCTGATTTCCAATCTAGACTCCAAAACATCAAATATGACACTCCAGTCGAAGATCAATTTCCTGATGAATATCTTTTTGCAATTTCTACTCAGAATCCTTGGTTTGCTTAAATTGCTAATTATTTAGTTTCAGGGAAATTTCCTTCAATAATGAATGCAAGAGAGAAAAGAAAAATCATTTATGACAGTGAAAAATATTCATGGGTTGCTAATGAGTTGTACAGGACAGGTCCAGATTTTATCATTAGGAGATGTATTCGGGAAGATGAGATGCCTGAGATTCTCAAAGCATGTCATGATGAACCTTGTGGCGGACACTTTGCTGATAAGAGGACAGCCTATAAGATCCTTCATTTAGCATATTATTGGCCATCCTTGTTTAAAGATGCTAAAGAGTATGTCAAAAGGTGTGACAGTTTCCAAAGGGTAGGGAAACCTTCTCCTTCAGGTGAGATGCCATTGCAGCCTCAGGTACATATTGAACCTTTTGAAAAATGGGCTTTGGATTTTGTAGGACCTATTAGTCCTCCATCAAGAAAAAAGAGATATATATTAGTTTTCACTGATTATGTTACCAAATGGGTAGAGGCCAAGCCATTAATTTTTTCTAATGAAGCATCTGTAGTCAATTTCCTTTTTGAGGATATTTTTACTCGTTTTGGTGTCCCAAGGGAAATTGTTACAGGTCAAGGAGCTCAATTCACATCAAGGCTAGTAGAAAAAATGATGGAGAGGTACAGAATCAGACACAGAAAATCTACTCCCTATCATCCACAAGCAAATGGTCAAGTGGAATCTACTAATAAGGTTATAGAGGGGATCCTAACAAAGACTGCCCATTTACATAGAAGAGATTGGGTATATAGGCTTCCTGAAGCCTTGTGGGCATATAGAACTACATGGAGAAGCACAACAGGCCATACTCCTTATGAACTTGTTTATGGAAAACAAGTGTTGTTTCCCGTAGAGTTCCAGATTCAAACTTTCAAAATGACAGTTCAGCTAGGACTTGATCTATCAGAGGCACAAAAACATAGATTGGAGCAGATTAATGAATTGGATGAGATCAGACAAGATGCAGTTCAAAAAACCAGTATAGTCCAACAACAAAGGGCTAGATGGCATGACAAGTACATCAAGGAAAAGAAGTTCAAAGAAGGTGACTGGGCTCTCTTGTTTGATTCAAAATTCAAGGATTTTCAAGGTAAATTTCAAACACATTGGCTTGGGCCATATGAAATTGTGAGAATTTTTGACAATGGAGCAATAAAAATCAGGACAATAGATGAAGAAGAGGTTACTTTTCTTGTGAATGGTCATAGATTGAATCTGTATCACAAACCACTCTCAAGAGAAGAATTTTTCAAGAAGTTCCAGGAAAACAATGATGTGAAGTTAATGAAGAAGAATCTTTCTTCTTCATCAACTTAATTGAATTTTATGAAGTCAGACATATGAAAAAAAAAAAAAATATATATATATATATATATATATATATATATATATATGGACATGAAAACCAATCACTGATTGGCATGTTTATACAGAAAAGATAAAGTGAAAATCAGAATCTTTCTGACACTCTAACTTTTCCATTTTGTTTTTCTACAAGCAGCTGTTACAAAATCATAAGTGCAAATCCATTTCACTTATGATCCATCTCATTTCACTTCATTTCATTCCATACTTCATTAATTTCATTCCATTCATTCATATCATATCTTATTCCATTTATTCATCCCCACTTCATCCATTTCACTTCATGGCCCACTTCATTTCCATTTCAGATCTTTAAGTTTGATCTCCTTTCTGCAATTGAATAATACATAGCAGAAATTGCAGGGCACTTTTTCACTCCATTTCATAAGTTGTGATCCATTCCACTCCATTATTCACTTCATTCATACTCCATCCTACCATATTTCATTATTCATTTCATACAATCTTTCATCATTCCAGCTTCAAACCATATTTCAAGTCCTCTACAGGTACATTCTGCAATCAGTTGGACATTCTACAGCTAGTCAAACATTTTGTAGCCAGGCAAACATTCTGCAGCCAGAGAACCTGAAAGCACTGGCTAGTAATCATTTGATTTGCAACAAAATGATCCTGCATATCTATGAACGAGCAAAATCAAGAAGGTTATGAAGACTCAAAAAGTAATGATTTTCAGGGGAAAGCAAAGCATATGAAGATCACAAGAAAATCAAAGCAAAGGCAAAGGTATGAAGTGATTATAATGACATATCATGAAAAATTTTAGCGTAGTTTAGTTGTATATTATTCAAAAAAGTATTTTAATTAATTTTGTTGATCTTGCCTAATAAACCTCCCGCAAAAACTTTGGATAAAACTCCTTCTGTTCCACCATTTCAAAACCCATATCCGATCATAATTTTAAAATATAAACGGTTAAAGTGCTGAAGTAATTGGATTAGTCACGTCACTAAGCATTTAATGATGATTTTTTAATTCGTTACAAAATATCTCCGCGGTCTTTTCACTCATTGATTCTTTTTCTTCACCTCACCTCATTTATTCATTCCGTAACCACTCCATATCACTCTTTTCCGCAGCCAACTCTTAACCATTTCATTCTGTAAAACAGAGGTATCTTTGTAACAACAGTCATCACCGTGAACAGAGGAAACATTTGGGAGCAAAAAAACAACTTGTTAACGGCCATTCTCACCGTGAGCAGAAGACTAGTGAATTGAATATTGAAGGAGAAACTATGGGCCTCATCATGAGAACTGAACCAGTTGGCACTAAATACTTGGAAGGCTATCCCCAAATCCGAGAAATCTTACAACAAGCAGGATGGTTGCAATTCCTTGAAAAATTCAGTGGCTTCTACAAAGAGGTTACTAAAACTTTTGCAAGATCTTTTAATGGGGCTGAGGTTGAAGTTGGAGATATTAAATTCACTGTCACATAGGTTTTTATTGCAGAAGCAACAGGACTGCCTAGGCAAGGAGAAAGGTGGTTTAAGAATAGAGAATTCCATAACGAAGCATGGAAGCAGATACTCAATTCACCAGGTATGGATGTCACTGTTTTTAAAAAGGGTATCCCTAGCTCTGAATTAAATAACAAATGGAGGAACATGTTGCTTATCCTGCAAAAATTCATCACTTTTGAAGGTAGATATGGTACTTTCTATGTTTACCATATTAGGTTGATAATGCATGTCCTAGAAGAAGAACTTAATTTTCCCTATTTCTTGCTTCAAAGTTTAAAGAAAATGGCTTCAAGCGTTCAAAAGAGAATTCAATTTCTGGAGACAACCTTATACCACCATGGTTTAGTTAAGATTTTTATTGAACATCATTTGAGCAAAATAGGGGATAATTGGAAAGAATTCTTGGTGAGAAATCACTTTGAGGAACCAAAAGAACCTTCACCTGAACATCAACCTACAAAAAGAAGCAAAGGATGGAAATCCTCCAAAATTGAAACTGGTAAAACAATACAAGAAAGCAGTGAAGAAATGATCTCTGAAAACTTAGTTCAGATTAAGAAGCAGCTTAAGAAAGAGAGGATCATAAGAAAATTTGCCAAAGAAAAAGGAGAAGGGCCATCTCAACCGAGGAGGAGTCACAGACTGAGGGGGATATTAAACAAAACAAAAGTTAAACAAACTGGAGTCATAAACATAGAAGACAAAGAAACACCTACTGAGGAGGATTTTGATGAAGAAGTTCCAGAAATTGATCCTGCACAGCAAGAAATTTACAACTTTGTTGAAACATTAGAGAGAAAAGCTTCAGAGAGTAGAGACAGAACCCCTAGTCCTCCACAGTCCGAAACAGATGTGCTAAGAAGAGATAAGTACGAGCTAGAAGTACTTAATAGACATATCAGGACTGAGAATGATATTTTGAGGGAGCAAGTTAAACTAAAAACCAATATGAACTCAGCCCTATCTCTACAAATGGACAAAGTGGAAATAACCAATGAAAAGTTGAAAAAGAGAAACAAAACGTTAATCAAGGCACTTACCAATTTCAGGTTCAAGTTAGTCATCAGGAAGCCCAGAAGGCCTTTAACTACCAGGCAAAGTAGAAGAAGAGGGTTGGATGTTCTTGCAGAGGTCTCTGAGTTCATGGAATAGTTGCATGAGGACATGCAAGAATCTAGCAGTGGGGGAATGTTGAGCTCCAAGAATGTTCTTTCTTCCACCACATTCCACTCTATTTCTTTTGTCCATTATTAATCCCAAGCTCAAATGATCAATGAAATTAGTTAAAATTGCTTTAAGAATGAATATTATGACTAACTTGCTATGTTTTTATGATTTCGTCATTATAGTGCTTTTTGAACTAGGACTAGCTACAGAATGTAGACATTCTGTAGCTAGTTGCCAATTCTGCAGCCATCTTCATGCTTAAGCAGGTTCCAGATGTCCTCTCAGAGAAAACCACACATGGTCGTATTCCACATCACATCTTTAGCATTTGTTTCTCTCCATGAAGATTGAACGGAATTCTGCACGTGGTTATGCACGTGGGAACTCAAACTAGGAGATAGACTCCTAATAGGACAAGGACAGTCCAGATGTCCTTTGTCATATTACGATGCCACCTTTAGAGTTCTAGTTCGATTTTAATATGAAAAGACAGTAATCCCTGTATTATCTCAAGTTCTGTTATGTAAATCTGTTATAAATGTAGCTCGGGAAACCGAGAGACAAGTTTTTAGATTTTGGCTAGATTTTGTGGTTGATTGCTGGATTTTTGAAGTCCGAGAATACTCTGTTTTGAATTGATTCCTATTTAATGAAAGAAACAGAATTTCCTTGAATGCGTTGAGTTGATCTTGAACTAGATTTCGTGCTACTCTGGTGGTAGAGGGCCCCTGCCTCCTGAGCAGCCTTGTTTTTACGGTTTAGATAAGTATTTTAGTTTCGTTTCTAGCCTAGACAAGTTTCTGAAGTTTATGATCATAGTTGATTTCATTAATCATTACAGCTATACTTACTCTAATAAACTCTTCCAAATATCCTTACGATGAATAAGGCATAGTTGTGGTGTTGTAGATTTTTGTTGCAATTCCTTTCGTTAATTATCACAGTTAGACTTACTCTAATAAAATCTTCCAAAATATCATCATGATGAATAAGGCATAATTGTGGTATTGTAGGTTTTAATTGCTTGTTTACACTAAGTAGCATAGCCAGTCTTACTCTTACAAAGCTCTTCCAAAATATCATAACAATGAGTAAGAAGTAGCTGTGGTGTCTTAGATTTTAGTTGTATTTGCTTTCAGTTTTATGTTCATGTTCAATTGCATTGAATAATACAGCCATACTTGTTCTCACAAACTCTTCCAAAATATCATTCATACTGGACAATATGGGTTGTAGAATTCCTTAGGATAGTTGCATGTTAATTTAGTTATAACACTCCGGAGGTAGAATGCATTTGGTTCAGCTCTGTCATTTCATTTCCAGTTTGATAATGGCTTTTTAGTTTAACACTGTTCACTGTACTTCAAATAGACTAGTGGCACTCTAGTTTAGTCTTAGCTTACTGTATTAGCACTCCAGTTTAGTTGCCATCCATTGCATTTTTAAATTACATTAGTTGTTAAATTTAATTACCACGGTCTTCATTATTTACAAAACTTGTTTTGTTCCAACCTCATATTAATACATAATCATTTGGACAGAAGTTAGTATCAGTCTAAGACCTAGAGTATTTTGTAACCTTTTTACCATTTCACAAACAAGCCTTTTCTCAAAAACTATTCTAAAAGGAAATCTATAACTTTTGAGTGAAGCCTAGTGGTGCTAGAGTGAGTTGCAGAACAGAATTAGAAGCTAGTTTCGAATAGAAATCTTATAGTGCTACAAGTGTTCTTTTCCAAATATATCCTAATAGACCTTTAATCATGGATGAGATGTTGTAACATTGTAAGTTGATTGTTTGATTGTTTAGTTAGGAGAACTTCATTTACACTTAACTTGCCCATTTCTTAAAAGCTCTTCCAAAACATCTTTAATGAATGAATTGGACAAGTTTAAGCTCATGTTGTGATTTATTTCCTTGAAGTCATTATCAAGCTTTGTATTTGTTGTTTACTAGCCATAGTTAGGCTTTGTTCTGTTTTAGTATTTTCATTTGTTATTTACCATCCCTAGTTTAGGCCAATAGCTTCTTTTCACCAGCATTTAGTTTTTTCCCTTTTCAAAACATGAGACCATAAACCAAAAACATCAGAAAACACTAAACACAATGTGGTAAGAAACAAATACCTAGGCACATATAGTGCACCACACTTCAGCAGTTTACCAACCCTGGTTGACAATTAATGAACTCAATTTAGGAGACTAGGTTGAGCACAAACACAAAATACAATACTGATTTAGAGCAACACACTCTCACTACGGTGAGGATCTTTGATGAACTCAAGGAAAGGTTAAACACTCATCCTACTTACTCATTGTTGAGCTGTACACAACTCTTGGGGTTGGAGTATATATTTTTGAAGGATGGAATGAGCATTTTCCTCTACAATGCAATGCAGAACTGTGTACTCAATAGTGAGCATGATCTAGAAATAGTAGATGTAGCATCATGGAGATCAGTAATGCTGTCCTTGAGTAGAAATGATGAGTTGGGACCCCAACCATTAGTGGGGCATTCCAATGATTACTCCACATGTGTAGCAGAGGATAGACAGATGATTGATGGGATGTATCTTGTTTCCCATTACTATGATGGTTTTCTTCATCCAGAGAATGAAAGTGTTGGGAAGGAGGATAGACACTCACCATTGGTTGGGTGGGTGATGTTGGAGAGAAAGAGGTGGGAAAGACCCTTGCAAATCTATGACACAGGGCAGTAGGTGGAAAATCTGTGTTGGCTACTCTTGATAGAGTTTCGCCATCATGTTATATACCCTTTGTCAAAAGGTATGTTATGGATTGAGGCATTGCATGGCACCCATATGATATGGCATCAGAATATTTAGTTGTATGGGGCATTATAAAATTCAACCATATGACATTACTCTATGGCTTGTATGAGGGAGAGATAAGGGAGCAACAATAGATGTTGTTGCCTTGGGATTTCTTAAGAGGATATGGGTTGATCCTCTCCTATGCTTTACATGATGTTGTAAGAGTAGGAGGTGGCACTGTCATGGTGCAAAGGGGCTACGCCTTAGCCTTGGATGATCAAGAGATTATTCCACTTTGGAAGGAATTTCCTATATATAGCAGCATTGTGGGAGATGTCTTTGAAAATGGGCATTCCAAATAATGGAGTTATGAATTGGCAGGAGCCTATTTACATAGGCCAACAATGTTGTCACTTTGGAGCTTGAGCTTATGGATGGAGTGTGTTAGCCCCCCTATGAAATTCTTGACAAGCAAGCTGGGGGCTGTATTATGTTGGAGACCTTCAAGGGATGCATCTCCCCTGTAGACACATCATCCTTGAAGTCTTCTGCAGGCCTATGCTTTGCAGTGAAATCCCCTCTGCTGATTTCCCATCTAAAGCCTCACTGATTATCCATTCCGCTCCTCAAATACCATTATTTTACCCCTTTCCCCTTGGTCAAAGTCCCCTTTGGTTCCCCCTAAATTCCCCTTCTTACCTTTCAAATTCCCCCAAAACCCTCTTTAAATTTCCCCCCTAGCCTTTGTTAACCATGTTTCCCCCTTACTCCTCTATCATTCCCCTTCCTTGGCCTTCTAATTCCATTTAAACGGGCTAAAACCCACTTTCCAACCATATAATAGGCCTAGCCCCTTTCCCGCTAGCCCTGCTGATCTTTGTCCCCATGCAACCAAGCGCTTAGGTCCCAAGCACTAATTGCAATCGGAAGATCGGCGGAGGTCCAATTTCCTTTGTAAACTTCGAAAGTTCCGATGCGATTAAGTTATAACGTTAAGTCTCGTGATGTGTTTAACACCGTCGATCTATCACGAAGATCCGACGGCGTAGCGCTAATCGCAGGCCCCCGCCCAATCGCAATCACAATATTTATGTGCGTCCCTCCGATCGGCCCATCGCAAACACTTGCGATGCGATTGATCGCAGCCCTGTCTTCCGATCCCCGATTTCTGCCATCCTCCGATTGCATTTCCCGCCGTTGATCTGGACCCGAGATCAATGGTCAGCGCTCAATCGCAACCCCCCGCCCGATCGCAATCGCAAGTCCCAGTGGTGCCGCCCCGATTGAGATCCCCCAATCAAATCATAACCGTCCATCCTCCCCGCTGATCCGACGGCCATCGCTCTCCCCGCTCTATTGCAATCGTAACTTCCAATCGCTACCACTTTTCTCCCCTTGCGATTGCGATTCGTCGATCTGATCTCAACCATTCGTTTCATTCAAGATCTAACGGCTCAGCGCTAATCGCATCATCGCCCATCGCCTCTCCACTTTTCCCCCCGATTGAGTGTGAGCCTTTGATCTATGTCCCCGGATCCAACGGCCAGCGCTCAATCGCGCTCCCACTTCTGGTCGCAATCGGAACTTTTTGAATGTGTCACCCCTGCTTCCTCCGATTGCGATCCTCCGATTTGATCCTGACCGTCCATTGGATCTAAGATCTAACGGTTCAAAAAGAATCGCCCTCCGCCTCTGGCTAGGTCCCACCTCATCGCATTTCATTGCATTCCGGTCGCATTTCTTTGTATTTTGTTCATGAGTCAAGGTTTAAGACTTTACACCAAAGTCCTATCTTTCATGACTGTTCCATCCACTTTCATGTATTGTTCCGCCGCTCGACCTCCGCCGTTGATCTTCGTCTCCAGGCCAGGATCTAATGGTCTACGCTGCATATCACCACCAAACCCTATTGTTCGCACATTTCACCACTTCAAAGCATTTTTACCGTTATTTCACATAATATCATTGTTTCCGCCGCCGCCGCACCACCATATGTTTCACCCTCCACTCCACCAGTCTTCCATTGCATTGATTTTCCTCACACAGTTGTGAGTTTCTCGCGGAGTACAAGAGTTGAAACGCCACCATAATTGCACAGTATGGAGGCAACAGCAATTTTTCCACTGACAGGGGCAAAGGAGTTAATGAATAGCAGGTTTATTACGTCAGCCGAGTGGTTTTCCCCATCAAAGGACAGATTTAAAATCTGCAAACCCTCTCTGGCGCTATTAAAGCTCAGAATGCATGAACAAAGACAGTACGGGAACAGCATAGGGCTTGAGGCAGTAAATAGAAGACTTTTGCGCCCTCTCAAGGATTTTAGGAAGCAAAGGAACCAGTTCAAAAGCCCATACATCACACATAAGGTACAACACGAGAGATCAGAGTATCAGGGTTTTCATATCATCAGAAATGTTTTTCTTCATCAAAGGAAAAAGTGCCCATGCAGCTTTTATTATGTATAATGTCCCTGAAGGAATTCCCACCCTAACATCAGTTCCAAAACCGCCAGAGCATTTATATGACAGATCTCTTAGTAATTATTTCCATTCTTGTTCGAAGCACCAGAAGTACCGCAGCCAAAACATGTCAAACTCATATCTGAAGAAGATCACTCCCGCATGGAGAGGTGACAGAAATTAAATACACAGCAATCAAACAGAATGGGTTTCGACCCTGCATTCATTTTGTGATTAAAATCACATTTAGTGTTCACCTACCACCTCAGTCGACCTCCTGTTCATCATCTGCTATAAAGCACAGAAGGAAATTATTGTAATGGTTGTTGATGAGATATCAGAGAAATGCAAGCATTTTCCTCTTGAGACAAGTTCTATGTGTAATATTGTAAGATAGGCTGAGATTTGAAGTATTCAAACTGAATGTTCAAGCTGTGGGCAATGATGTGCCTGATTGGTGTTGTTTTTGATATGACAAGCATGTTTCTTTGGATCCTGATCTAAAGCTGCTGGTGATGTTTTCCTATCTCCGTGTTTAATTTCATTTCATCCCATTTTTACTGGCTCGCATCAAAAGTTTGGCATAAGACTTACCCTTGATAGGTACCTTATGTCGCTGTTCTCCCAGCCTTTTATGTTTTCTGCTTATATGTGTATCTGAATATTGATTTTGATTTATTTAACCAGTGTAGTGGATGGTGTTGCCTGCTCTCTAATGTATGAATTAATGAAATCTATGTTCAGATGTTCTTGTTAGGATTTAGTTGGATGAGTTGAGAATAATGGGAGGTCTAGAACCCTGTCTCTGCCTCGCTAGGATCTTTCCATCCCATTGAGCCTCTCCAAGATCCCTTGTTTTGCCTCTAATTTTGTCCAAGCAGGTCTGGAGTTAAATGACCTCTGACCTGATCTATAGTCAGAATTGGATGGTTCTCCTCCTTTCATTCCAGTCCTTAATGTCTCATTCCGACTATCATCTTTAAGATCCAAATGCTCTAGATGACTAGCCCAATTGAAAGCTTGCACATTGAACACAAGTAAATCCTTTCTTGACTCCATTGCCCAATGGCTTTGATGTTCCCTGAGTTATCTATATTTTTCTAAGTTCCTCTTTGCTCACTCTTGTTTTATATTGGACCCTTCATTCCTGATTCCCAACAACCAAACATAAACCAATAAACAAACCCTGTGCATATAACTAGCCTAAAATCATAACATCCGAGCTTCAAAGACATAAACCTTTGAATATCATAGAGAGATCCCTCTCTGAACCTAGGAGGGCTAGATCCTAAGGTCCCAAAGTGGTTCTATGTTGTCTCATCTTTTGGTCTCTGTCAACCTGGCCAAAACATGGGAACCCCAACATAATGGCGACTCCACTGGGGAATAAATTGAGTGCATCACACTTTGAAACATCCCTAGGCATTCAAACCTTCAATCTCTGGTTAGGTTGACAGTAAGTCACTCCTTTCTTGAACCGACCTCCATTATTGAATATCCACCATACTCTTAGATAGAGTCTGGAAAGGGCCAGGTAGCCTCTGGATCTCACACTCTTCGGAGGTGACATATCTGGTAAATTCCCTCCCAGTCAATCTCTGGTTGGATTTTACTGTCATGAGGAGATTCCTAAAAGGTGATAGTGCTTGAGCACTATGGTGGACAGTGTGACCCTTTAGATACACCCTAAAACCCTCCGCCTGGTGACTCCATCGTTCCTAAACGAAAAGACTCCACTGGTGATCAGTAGGCCTGTTGATTATCTTGGTTTCACAATAGACTCCACTGGGAGACCAGCCCCTGAGACTATCAACCACAGAAGAAGTAACGAGTAGGGTTAAGCTGCTTGGCTGGGAAATAGCATTCTGGCTTTCAAAACCATCCACGCCAGAGCTTATCCCAACCCTGACCCACCTAAAATAGTTGACAATCTGGAGAGTATCCTCAAAGGAGCTCCTACACCTAACAGACCAACTATTTCTAGTCACATTCATAGAGCTAATTCTGCACCAGAAAACCTAACATCTCTAGCACCTTTTCTCCCTGACCTAGACCTACCTAACAGTTTATCAAGAACCAGGTCAGTCAATCACCTACACCGGCAAGACCTTGAGCCTCACCGTACACCATCTCATAGTGGTCAACACACTGGGGATAGAGGAACCCCTCCATCTACACCACCTGATATCCACTTCATTCAAAACTTGGGGCTATCCCACCCTAGATCTACTCAACAAAATTCTGCTGGTCCTAATATCCCTATCATCCAAATACCAGCAGCTCAAGCCAACCCTACACCTCATCAGAACATTATCATGGAAGCTTGGTACGTACCTTTAGTTTTAACACAGCCCTTGTTACCCTTTCCAAATGATTATCAGTCAAAAATCCCACACTTCACTGCCAAAGAATCCATTACAGCTCAGCAACACGTAGATAAGATGGAGGATTCTTTTGATTATATGGAAATTGATGATGAAACAATCAAAATGAGAATATTTTCCCAAAGCCTGGGGGGCGATGTAAAGAAATGGTTTAAAGGTTTACCCCCTGGCAGTATCCAAGATCTCCCTGCGTTATATCGGAACTTCATAGACAAATGGGAGGTTAGAGAAAACCCTCGCCAGCTCCTAGCAGAATACATGTCCCTTAAGAGGAACGTAGGAGAGAGAGTCCATGAGTACACCACTAGATTCAACAGCATTTACAATGCTCTCCCTCCACACATGAAACCTCCTTAAGGTATGGCCCTGGCTAAATATCCAGATGGATTTGATGCTGACATGGCCTATGAGCAAAGAGATAAAGAGTATAACACATTGGTAGACATGTAGAAAGGAGCCATAACCATAGAAGAAAACTTGATGGAAAAAAGGGCAAGATTAAAAGCTGAGAAAAGGGTAACCTATAGGGATGACAATGTAGCTTCCACATCTGATCCCAAATATGATAGACTGTCTAAAAACGTGGAAGAGCTACAACAAATGATCAAAAGGATGGTTTTCCAAAACATAAACCAAAACTAGAACCAGAACGTTAGAAGAAACAATGTCGTTCCCAACAGACAAAGAGAGTCAGATCAACAAATTGTTTCCCCATTTCAAGAAAACTTTTTAGATGAAGATGAGGGGATCATAGAAGAGTTTGAAGGGAATGGGATAAACATGTTCGAAACAGAAGCCTCAGTCCTTAACTGTGATCCACAGGAAGATCAGCCCTCACCTTCGTACTGGGATGAGGAATGGTTAGAAACTGAGGATTACATATTAGGATTCAAAAATTCCATGATGCAGGTCAGAGAACAGTATGAACTTAGGAGAAAAAAGAACCAAGAAAATCCCAAAACAAAGACTCCTGAGGTAACCATCAAGAAAAGGCCTGACATATCTTCTAAAGCATCTGCTGCAAATGAAAAATCAGCAGCTAAAAGTTCTGGTAAACACAAGGAAAAAGACAACCAAGACACTGAAAGACAAATCCAACCAACCAGCAGCACTAGCACTGCAGTTATTGCTCCTGATAAAATGGCTCCTGACCTTGTACATAGTGAGAAATCACTAACTGATTTAGCTACTAAAGCAGTAGCAAATAAAACAGAGTTAAGCGCTTCCAAGAGTCAGTCCACTTTCAATTTAGAGAGTGAGATTGCAAAAATCAAAATTTCTGTACCATTAGCTGAGTTGGCCACTCAGAATGTATATAAAGGCCAAATTTTGAAAGCACTAAATTTAGGGGAAAACAATGACTCTGTAAATTTGAATGATGATCAACCTTCCCTCCTATTTGGTCCAAAGATTGAGGGAAAATTTCAGGAAGGGGTAGTTCCACCTTTCTATATCAGTCTCAACATTCATGAAAAAATACTCCACAATGCCATGCATGATTCTGGAGCATCACACAATTTAATGCCTAAGGTAGTGATGGAAAAGCTAGGCCTAGAAGTAACATGACCTTACAAATATCTATATTCATTTGACTCTAGCAGAGTAAAATGCCTAGGCCTGATTAAGGACTTGTGTGTGAGCTTGACCCAAATTCCTGCTAAGTGTATGGTCATGGATGTGGTGGTAGCAGATGTGCCACCCAAGTATGGCATGCTGCTATCTAGATCATGGGGAGCCAAACTGCAAGGAACAATGCAGATGGATGGCTCATATGCCACTATCCCTATATTTGGCCAACTTAGAAGACTATATAGAGAATCTCAGATGAAATTCTTAGTCAATAGCCCCGAGAAGCCTGAAAATTCACCATTATACTCTGTACACACAGACTTGGATTCTTTCATCCTTTATAATGACCAATCCTTAGGAGAGACAGAATCTGAATGTAAAAATTCGAGCAAAAACACAGAGCCCATGGACTTTAGCATAATGGCTACCCTAGAAGAATACGATGATGAAAACCATGGGCAGGGTACAAAAAACGAAACTCAGAATGAACCAGGAACACAATGCAGTCAGCCTATTAGGCATACCCTTCAGACTGATATACCATGCAAAGAACAAGATAACCCACAACCTAGTACAGACTCCTCAACGCAACATAATGGCGAGCCCCTGTGGGAAATGAACTTCGATGGGTCCTGTACTAGACAAAATGCTGGAGCAGGGGTGTGGCTACGTAACACAGGAAATTATCATGCAGAGAGCCACGCTGTGAATCTGCATTTCAAATGCACAAATAATATTGCAGAATATGAGGCTCTCATCCTGAGTCTGAACCTATTGAAGAAATTAGGAGCCCATAGGATAGTTGTGAGAGGAGACTCTGAGTTAGTTATCAAACAAGTGAATGGTGAATATACGGCAAAACACCCCAGGTTGAGAGCATACAGGAATGACGCAGTAGACTTATTGAAAACCTTTGTTGAATATGAATTGGTATTTGTGCCTAGGAGTCAGAACGTTATTGCTAATGGATTAGCTTGCCTGGCTAGTTCATATCCTAAGACTCCCCCTGATCAACAAATCATCATTCAAACCAAGTTCAGACCTGCAGTGCCAAACAACGAAAAATATTGGCAGGTCTTTGAAGGAGACAAACAGATTGAAGATTTCCTGGTGGGCAGAAATGAGTTTGAATTTTCTGATTCGGACTCGAATTCTGGTGACAGCTGCCCAAGTGAGGATTCCCCAGATGAACAAGAAACACCCTGTAACATAGAAATAAATTCTTTTTCTGAGGAAACTGGAAACCCAACCAATAATTGCGAAAACACAGATAGTGAGGAAATGGAGGTGCTGCAGGCCAAAGATAAGAATATACCCAGAGGCCTGGCACCCTTAGAGGACCTTTTTGGCTTTGATGACGCAGCGAAAAATCCCACAATAGAGCATGCAGATACAGATGTAGAAGAATGCAACATAGGCACTGAAGACAAACCCAAAATGATCAAACTAGCTAAGTCTTTACCTGCAGACATGAGGAATAAGTACATTGAGCTGTTTAAAGAATTCATTGATGTGTTTGCATGGAGTTATGAAGACTTAAAGGCTTATGACACCAACATCATTCAACACAAGATACCCTTAAAGAAAAATCAGAAGCCTTTCAGACAAAAACTCCGTAGGATCAACCCGAAACAATTGCCTGCAGTTGAAAAAGAGATTAAGAAGATGTATGATGCAGGCATAATAGTTCCTTTGAGGTTTTCTTATTGGGTGTCAAACCTAGTGGCTGTGAGGAAGAAAACAGGGGAGATTAGATTGTGCATAGGCTTCAGAAACCTCAACACAGCCTCCCTGAAAGACAACTACCCCTTGCCTAGAATGGAACGTATCTTACAAAGGGTAGTGGGCTCTAAAAGAATCTCCCTGCTTGATGGTTTTTCAGGATATAACCAAATACTGGTACTCCCAGAAGATCAACTCAAAACAACATTTACCACTCCATGGGGCACCTTCACATATGTGAAAATGCCCTTTGGATTGATGAATGCTGGCACCACCTTCCAGAGAGCAATGGACATAGCTTTCTCAGAGGAAATAGGGCACTTCATAGTTATCTATTTAGATGAATTGACTGTCTTTTCCAAAACTGAAGAAGAACATCTCAAACATCTGAGGAAAGTTTTTGAAAAATGTAGAAGGTATGGTCTGTCTTTAAATCCTAAGAAAACTGTGTTTGGGCTGCAAGAAGGTAAACTTCTTGGTCACATTATTTTTGAGAAGGGGATTAGGATAGACCCACAGAGAGTTGAGGGAATACTCCAAATCACACACCCAATAAACATCAAGGAGTTACAGTCCTTCATTGGGAAGATCAATTTCCTTAGGAGATTCATTCCCAATCTTGCTAAGCACCTTAGGAAAATGACTGAAATGCTAAAGAAGGGTGTAGGAATTAAGTGGACTGTTGAAGCTAAGAAATATTTTGAGTCAGTAAAACTTGCACTCACTCAGGCCCCTGTCCTTATCAGCCTTGACTTCTCAAAATATTTTCTGATTTTTTCCTTTGCCTCCGAACACACAAGAGCTGCAGTATTGCTGTAGAAAAATTCAGAAAGCAATGAACAACCTATAGCTTTCTTCAGCAAAGCCTTGAGGGATGCGCCCTTAAAGTACAACATTATGGAAAAGTAGGCCTATGCCCTGATTAAGGCCTTAAAAGATTTTAGGGTATACATTCTGCATTCTCACACCATAGCCTATGTTCCAAATATAGTGGTTAAAGATATTTTGTCCCAAGACCCTAATGGGAAAAGGGGCAAATGGATTTCTACGATCTTGGAATATGACCTTGAAATAAAACCCACCAAGCTGATCAAAGGTCAAGGCCTGGCCTAGTTAATGGATGAATCAAACTTGCAGGCCCTTGACATTAACATGATAAACGCCTTAGATGAGCAGGAAGGATTGCCCCATCCAACTGTTGAGGAGCAGTTTCAAAACTCTCCTTGGTATACTGATATCCTTTACGTGCTCACCAACCTCAATGCCCCTTTATGGAAGGCCTAGATCTGTGATGAGGCAAACATCTAGGCGAACATCTGTCTGAAGTGAAAGGGTAAATCTGAACTGAATATCTGATCTGAAGAAGTATGCTGCTCTGGAATAATTGAAGATCTATACGCTACTTTTACGCGGAGGAAGCGCGTATATACGCAGCTTCAGCGAAGAGAAAGCGCGTATGCGCAATAAAATATACACTGAGGTATACGCTGGTTTGTGTGGACGGAAGCGCGTATATACGCGAAACGGAAGGAAGAGCGTATCAAACCAGGGTTTGCCGAAGCAAGGGGCAAGGAAATATCCGATCCGTTCGCCGTGTTTCTCGCTATCCGATCCGTGTTGATATGTATCTCGTTGATGAAGATGTTCGTGCTTAAAATATGGGAAAGGTTCCGTCCGGAAATATGATGAATTGCGGTCTCGTGTTGTGTTCTATCGAAGTGAAGTTGGATCCGGGGGCAGAAATTGATGAAACGTGGTCTAAGGTGGTGCTGAGGGTCGTAGCCTTCGCCGGGGTTGTGCTCCCTTCCGTGTGAGGCCGGTAAACGAGATCGGGGGGTTGTAGCTCCCTCTCGGTGTGAGGTCGGTAAACGCAGTCGGGGGTCGCAGCTCCTCCGAGGAGGTCGGGTAAATCCAGCCAGGGGAGGCTCGTTGTCAGGTCAAGACTGCGCCAGCACATATGTTGTAAGATGTTTTCTCTATAATAAAATATTGAAGGCTGAGCAACTGCAGCGGTGGTTTTCTCCCGATTTGGGTTTCCACCAAAAAATCCTGGTGTTCATGTGTGATGCTTTGTGTGATGATTTATTCTGTTCTTACTGCACATGTTTACTGCTTATTGAATATCTGATGAATAAATGAAGGAATAATTTAAGTGAAGAATTAATGACATAAATAGATATCTGTGTATACGCGAGTTTCGTAAAGGGTATCCGCGTATATACGCAAGTCTGGTTCAGGAAAGTAGCGTATGCATTTTAGAAGCAAGAAAGAGTGAAAGTTTTGAATATGCAGTAAATACTGATTCACCCCCCCCTCTCAGTATTTTTCCCAAC